>LT635980.1:0-27579 GCA_900128565.1 Stramenopiles sp. TOSAG23-6 | reverse complement strand
CCTTATCTACATTTACCTTTGGAACACCTACTTTTCCTTGCCTTACGTAAGGAGCCGATTCTGTAACCCACGCTATTACTTCATCCGCTGTAGGTAACTGAGGTGTGTTTTTCCTTAGCTCTTTGTTTACCTGAGATAGATAAATCTTCTTGTACGACCTCTTCATTTCCCTCTTCACGGTCTCTAGTGAGTTGCCTTTGAATTGGGTTACTTCACATTTCTCGTCAGCCATCGCAGCTTCTGTCTTTTTCTCTTCCGCAATCGATTTCTTTTTCGACGACTTGTCAGCCGCCTTCGCTTGCAGTTGCAAAGCCACGAATGCATACGAAGCATCCACGTCTTTAGCATTTACCATTTTATTTACATCCATATTGTTATACGTCGAATTACCTTCGCCGTATGGGCTCATAACCAGCTTGATTTGCAGTGACGGATTTCGTGCACAACGATATGTTTGTAATATAACTATTTGATCAATATAACTTTAACCCTGAATCAAACAGTTTACCAATTAACTATTCTACTTTATTTGATTGTATAATGTATTTAGAATTATATTCTAAATACCCCTAAGCCAACAACCAAACACTTATAACCTTATTACTCTTATCTTAACTATATAACCACAAACGGTATCGAAGAGAGTGAACAATCTGCCATTCATTTAATATGACCGGCCGATCAATCATCACGAACATTCGTTCATAAGTCCAGATTTCGTGTTACTCAATCTAGCTGCCTAAAAACAGGTTTGTCGAAAAATAATTCCTTCAAAAGCAAAACATCATCCATCGCGAAAAAAGCAGTCGAAGACTCTCGAAGCCGCAAACCGCAACGAACCTTGTTTTCTCTCTGTCGAAAGGTTCTAACTTCTACAACGTTTATTCATTTTATAGGGTAAACTTTAAAATGGCTTCTGTTGGAATGTGGACTACTGCCGGAACAGTTAATTTGGATGCAATGCATGTAGGAGGTGACGATGAATTGCGCCGTGGTGAAAGGTATGATGGAGGTGTTGAACGAGCCATTAGTGGTTGTTCTAGTGAAGTGCCAATTGAGTGCCGTGCGTCTCCGTATGATTTCAATGGTGGTACGTGCCTTGCGATTGCTGGTGCAGATTTCTGTGTTGTTGGTGCAGATACTCGATTGAGCTCTGGTTATAATATCATCACCCGAAATGGTTCTGTAGCACATCAGCTTACGAGCAAATGCGTCATGGCGTCCGGAGGTTGTCGCACAGACGTGGTCTCTCTTCAAAAATTACTTGATATCCGCTTAAGACAATACATAGATAATCACGGTAGAGAAATGAGCACGCCTTCAATTGCTCAGCTTCTTTCTACAAACTTGTATGGAAGGCGTTTCTTTCCTTACTATGCGTTTAACGTTGTCGGAGGCATCGACAGTGATGGTAAGGGTGCAGTCTACACATACGACGCTATTGGTTCTTTTGAACGAGTCAAGTATGCATCACAAGGTGCTGGTCAAAAGCTTATTATTCCAATACTTGATAATGTTGTTGGTAATAAAAATCGGGCAGACGCTCCCTGTGAATACACAAAAGAACAAGCGGTGGAATTAGTAAAAGATGTTTTTATTACTGCTGGTGAACGCGACATTTTCACCGGTGACAAAGTTGAGATTTTCGTTATTACCAGCAAGGGCGTCGAAAAAATAGTCTTTGATCTGAAGGCTGATTAAGTGATAGTCAAGTCAAAAGAATTCATACATGTATCTAGAATTTGTGCTTACAATATTTTGTACGGTTTTGCAGAAGGAAAATTACAAAGTTCAACAATTGATCTTTTTTTGTTATATTTTGTTTATGTAATAACATGTAATAAATGCTTGGTAGAAATAGAATTATTCATCGTTATTTTTTTTATAATGTAATAAAATTGAAATTATAAATAACAAGAAATCTAGAATCACTTCGATTTGGTCGGATTTTCAACAACAAAAAACTATTATTTTATTTTTTAAAAAAAATGAAAAAACCGCTTTAATTCATTCATATAAATGTTCATATAAATGTTTAAAAGTTCAATAATATGATCGAGGTGTCCTTGGAGTACGTGGAGACCGGTAGGAAAGATATGAGCCTTTAG
Organism: Stramenopiles sp. TOSAG23-6; assembly: GCA_900128565.1. Classification (NCBI taxonomy): domain Eukaryota; species Stramenopiles sp. TOSAG23-6. The sequence continues at coordinate 25,471 of LT635980.1, read as the reverse complement.
GTGTACGAGCGCTGCGCGGTGTTGGAAATGGTGAAGAACTTGGAGTACTGAAAGCGCTACTGGTTCCTGAAGATATGGAAGACGCTTTTGAAAATGCTGATCTTGGACTTAAAATAGTTTCGACACATTTCGATAATGCTGGAGATTTACTCAATTTCCGATGTCGTGATGCGGAGTATGCCATGTCTCTCGGGGAATATGCAACCTGTGCCCTTGGTGAATATAGACCTAATTTATGTCTATTTGCTGTAATTTCCCTTGTAATTTGTCGAGGACCTTGACGGAATATTGAGCTACTCTGATGATGATGATGATGATGAGACTTCGAACGATGTCCATTATTTTTCCTACTACTTCTACTTAAGGGTGGTTGTTTAAGATGATTACCATGCGAATGTGTGCCCTTCTTGCTGCTCGTACTACCAACTACACGATATGCTGGTACTCCTGGAGTAATGTTTTTGCGAGTGAGGGCGACTAGATTCAATGGTGGAACTAAAGGATGAGGAGATTGACGAAACATTATACCCCCAGGACTTTTTCCAAAGTCGCGGCGATGTTGCCTAGATTGTTTCGAATTCGATTCTTCCATTACATTTTGATTATTTGAAATAGGATAATCAAACATTTTCGTATTTCCATTTCTATGTTGGTTGTTATTACTAGAAGAGATTCTTCGACGGCTATTATCATCAATCTTTTCCTTTTTACTGTTAAGATCTATAACTTCTCTCTGTGAAGCCTTAGTAATGTCACAAGAAATATCTGATTCTGTGCATTTCTTTGAGGACTTTGTATTATGGTGATTACTTCGTGAATGAATTCCTTGTTCGGCTTCAGTGGCGCAATTAGATTTTGAATGTTCATCACTAGTCACATTATGATTCTTATTTTTATCATTTCGTGCATCTACATCTATATTGGATGATTTTTCTTTGATATTATCCGAAAATCTAATATTTCCATTCTTTAAATTTAATGTAGTATTTTTATCATCTCTTGAAAGAACAGATTTACTTTTCATATTTTGCTTATTGGAGCAAATAAGAGATCCATTCATGCTACTAGCACTACTAATACTAGAACTACTACAAGAGCTTCTACTACAACTACTGCCCCACTCACTTGATGATCGCTTTCCACCATAATTTGAATACTGAGATTGTTGCTGTGTTTTTTTTGTCGCAAAGTGAAAAGTTGCATCATCAAATGCATCCTTATCTTCATCCTCAGATGAGGAACTGGAATTTACATCATGACGCCATTTATATTTATTTGTATGAATACGCTTTTCTGTGTTGATTCTTTCAATTTCATCGTCGTCACCACGGTACCCATGAATAGCAGCTTTGTGTGTACGTCCATTTGATTGACCTCCTGGTGCGGCAGCTATATAACCAAGGTCAACAAGAGTCTGTTGCTGACGTTCAACTAGACTTTCGAGTACCATTAAGCCGTTCTCCTGAGAGTTTTCAACCGAAGTATCAGTTGCACTTCCACACTTTGTACCTAATTTTGTAGTTTTTAAAAGTTCAGATTTTTTCATCATTAAAATCTTTTCTAATTTACGAATATCTTCAAAACTCATTTCTGAATCTCGGGAAATAATATTACCTATCATATCAATACTAATTACCTCATTTGACTTTGTTAAACCATCTTTAGTGTAACTGCTATCATGATGAATCTTACACTTCATATTGTGGCACGTGTTACTAATGCTACTACCTGTACCTGCAGCTGTATCGACTTCAGGTGGNGGGGGGGGNACTGCACCATCTCGAAGCTCGCCTTGCTTTATTTTCGAAACACTACTTAGACATTGATTTGACCCATTAGAAGTTATCCACGGCTTTATTTCATGTTCCTGATCACAATTATTTTTTTTTTGCGGTGTAGATTTATTACGTGCATGAAATTCCGATTTTTCTGTTACAATCGAAACATTTTCTTTCTCAACATGACCATCTCTATTTATCAATTCTTCTTGTGGCAAGATATATTCGTTCGAGTGAGATGTTGTATGTGAACCATTTCTTCGATTTCGTGTTGATTTATCCTTTGTATGAATTTTTTCATGACTGAGAGAATTTTCTGAAGTTGCGCCAGTTTCACCAACCATTGGTTCTTTCCTGTGTAATGTTGAAGATAAACCTCCACGAGATCCAATTTCATGGTTTCGACATGGCTTATTAATATTTATTTCCGCACCAGTTGGAGCGGCGTCAGTTTGATTATTGGATTGATTGATAGACAAATTTTGTGTACTCTGCACTAGAGTATGAACAGCTCTGTCTGTTCTATCGGTACCAGCAGCAACATCTGCCCAGGAACGTTTTTTGAACCGGCGAATTGATCTATCATTTACTGTAGCCCCGCCGCTACTACTTGCACTGCTTGTGCTACTACTTGCACTACTACTAGCACTACTTGCGCTACTTGCACTACTAATAGCACTAACAAAGTTCTTTTTCATTGTTGGTACAGTACCACGAACTCTTGATACAACTTTTGATAGAACTACTCCACCTGATGTAGGACGACCCCTTGATGCTGATAAACGTGTATTTTGGTTAACTTTCGACTGTCCATTTGAAGTTACCAAAGAGCTTTGATGATGTGTCAGATGACGTCCTACCCGACAATTCATTTTACTGTTGACGACATTTTGGATAATATCGGGCGTACCATCCATAGAAACAACACGGTTCGATTTCAAACCTTTAGGAAGCTTTGCCGATTTTGAATTTATTGAGACATCTAAAGAGCAATTTGTGGTGCTGCATTTCACAGTTGATGAGACTATTGCTTTTTGAATTTTTGAATTTTTTGAATCATTTTTGTTTACACTTACTACACCAGACGATGTTGTGGCTTTTAGATAAGAATTGGGAGGTGATGATGTTTTAAAATATAATTTTGAGGATTTTGTGGCTTTTAGATAAGAATTAGGTGGTGATGTTTTAAAATATGATTTTGAGGATTTTGCACTTATATCATCAGATGATGAGCCCTGAGGTGTTGCTTTACTTTTCATTGAAATTTGAGACAATTGTGTTGAATTATTTTTTTGCTCGGAAAGATTTGATGGAAGTAATGATCTATTTGGTGCTGATGTACTTGAAGTATTATTATGATTATTTACCCTATTACGATTTTGGGAGCGAAACATTCCCAAAAGAGACGAACTATCATTTAAAAACTGTAAATCTCTAGGTGTCGCAGGTTCTGAATAATTTTCTTCGTATGATTCATATCTTTGCGTTGTTGTTGTATTTTTATTACTTTTTGTTCCAGTATTATTTACATTTCCACTATTTGAAACTTCCGATTCAATATTTCCACTATCCTTCAAAACTTGATCAGATTTCGTGTCTTCGCCAACCTCACTGATATTTTGATGAACAGAACTATCAAACGCAGAAGAGATTGAACACGATAAGGATGCTTTTGAAGTTTTTGGTGTGGGTGATAAATTTGGACTCGTGTGACTTTCAGACAATATATTTGTGACTTTATTTGTTCCATTTGAGATTGCTGGAATCGTTTTCTTCGTTAAACTAGAATTTCTTCGAGCTGCTTCTTCTTGACGCGCTATAGCATCAGCAGCAGCGGCGACAGCAGCAGCAAAGTCTTTTCTGTTGTCAGATGAAGATGACTTTCTTTTCCTCGAAGATTTGCTATTGTTTCTGTCCCACTCATGAGAAGCTCCGTTTGATGACAACTTTCCTTTAGTTGTAGACGATGTAGGGTCTCGAGGACATTTTGAATCACGAATGTCCCTCCTATTTGACTGTGATAATGGTCCGACAGGTGAACGAGCTCTAGACTTTCTTGCTATAAAGTGAAAATGTTTCATAAAATCTAAAGTGAGAAAAAAAAAAAAAGAATGTGAAAAAATAAAGGTTCAATGGGATACGAACAACATACACTGTCCAAGAGAATTTCCATGTGAAGATGGACTTGTTAGCGTTCGTTGGCGTCTCTCAAATGCAGGAGGATTGGTCCCACATCTAGCAGGTGAATGGGGGGAGGGGCTCGTTAATGTTCTTTGCCTCCTTTCAAAAGCAGAACCTGTGGAATTGGTAGCACTTCTGATAGGAGCGGTACGTTTACGTCTTGAGCCATAAGCTCCTGGGGAGGGTGTCCGGCTTTTTCTCCCTATATGTGGTGATGGTGTCCTTGTATGGGTTCCATTCATTGACAAAGGACTAGCCCGTGGACTTTTTCGTAAACTTGGGGACTTTCTTCGCTCTGTACTAGGTCCTGACACATAACCTGTAGATTCACAGAAAAGCTCAGCTTCGTCTGAGAGAGCTCCGAACTGTATCTGGTGATTTGCCTTTATTGGTTGGGATAATTTCGGACGATCGCCCATGTTATTCTCAAAGGAAAGAACCAAGTGGTCAGACCCGCGTAATCTTAAAACGAAAGAACACTTGGTAAATAAATCACACACCTTTTGATAATTATTGCAATTTGGAAGTCGCGTCGATCTTATAGCCATCAACAAAATATTTTTTGATGTGTTCAATAATTTTGTACCAAATTTTATTACCTAAAAATAATTTTGAATTTCGAAAGAATCAAATCTCAAATCGAGATCTATGTAGATATCTCTCTTTCATTCGATCCTCCTCTCCATACTCAAATCTAATCTGAACGACGACAATTGAAAATTTGAAATAGATTGTTCAAGCTAAAATCTTACGATAAATTTTGCTGGAAACCAACAGATATTAAAATGGTAAGTTATACGATGAAGTGCACATTCATTTGATAATTTGGAGTCAAAATTTTACATAATTATTTGTTTTCGAAGGCTTCCATCCTCTCTCGTATTTTCTCCTGTCGTTCTTTTTGTGTTTCTTACTTGAAATTGTGTTATGATTCTCCACATATGAACCAATAAAGTATCTCTCTAGGAAATTAGCTAAACTAAGAATCATTTTTTTGTATATTTCAACATTGTAGTCTTATGAGAATCTTCCGCCTAGTGTGTTACGCATTATGTCTAAGGAATTGCGTAGACTTGCAAGGGAACCACCACCTGGAGTAAAATATCTTCCTGAGTACAAAGACAGCGGTGATAATATCGCAGAAGTATTTGCGGAACTCAACGGTCCTAGTGGAACTCCCTTTGAAGGTGGTACTTTTGTTGTAAAATTGTTGATTGGACCAGATTATCCATCAACTCCGCCAAAAGGTCATTTTTTGACAAAGATTTACCACCCTAATGTTTCGTTACAAGGTGAAATATGCGTCAATACATTAAAAAAGGATTGGAAAGCGGACCTAGGATTGTGTCATGTTTTGAAAGTAATCTGGTGTTTACTAGTTGTGCCTTTTCCGGAGTCTTCACTAAATGATGAAGCAGGAAAATTATTCATGGAGTCATATGGAGATTACGCGAAGAAAGCTAGGCTGCTAACAGATATTCACGCTGTCTCGCGAAAGACAAAAGATCATTCTTCAGCATGCATTCAGAAAAAGACGAGTAATAACTCTGTTTCTTCTTCTTCCAATGAAAGTTCGACATTTCTTAGTTCAACCTCAACAACAACTTCTATAGTAACAAAATCTAAACCTTCAACCACTAAGTCAAGTACTGGGTCAGCTCCTTCAAGTCCTTCTCTAAAATCAGTATCCACTTCCACGGCATCACCAATTGGTGAAAATTCTGATGGTAGTCCTAAAATAGAAAATCATTTTATTGCAAAGAAGCGAAACAGTCGTAAGGAAAATCAAGAAGAGAGAACAGAACCAAAAAAATCAAAAACGAAAGGTGATAAAAAGAAGAAGAAAAAAAAAAGTGACAAATCGAAAGATCGAAAAGTTTTGGAAAGAAAAAAGTCACTAAAGAGACTGTAAAACAATTATAGAAGTTAATTTCCGTTCTTCTCTTTGAAGGTTTCTTTTGTTCAAACGATTTTATTGAGTAAAGAAAACATTTATTTTTTTTTAATTTTTTTTTCTTTGTTTGAAAATTAATGTATCATACTATTAATCTTTTTTTCAAGTTTTAAAAATAAAGAATCAAAAGCAGCTTCTCGGACAGCACTTGTCTTTTCAGCAGATAAGCTCATCTTAAAGTTCCTCTCTCGAAGAACTTCATTTTCAATTATTAAAGCTCGCATAGCATCATGATCATTTGTAGATTCTGAACAATTTAATCCAGAATTTACGTTTGATAGTAGAGAGTCATTCAATTTCGTGTTCTCGCATAAAAGTTCTAATTTTTTTTCAATAGATTTTACCCTTTTAAGAATATCATTTTCGAAATGTTTTTGATTAATCAAAACTGTTTCTTTAAAGGCATTCTTTGATACTTCTGACTTAATAGTCTTTGTTGTATGAAGATCATCTATTGGCTTCACAACTAGAGTACTATTTTTTTCAATATTTTGTATTTCTGTAACATCATTTGGGATTTTTAATTTATCCTTCTTACTATTCCTATTAGCATTCTTTGATACTTCTGACTTAATAGTCTTTGTTGTATGAATATCATCTATTGGCTTCACAACTAGAGTACTATTTTTTTCAATATTTTGTATTTCTGTAACATCATTTGGGATTTTTAATTTATCCTTCTTACTATTCCTATTAGCATTCTTTGATACTTCTGACTTAATAGTCTTTGTTGTATGAATATCATCTATTGGCTTCACAACTAGAGTACTATTTTTTTCAATATTTTGTATTTCTGTAACATCATTTGGGATTTTTAATTTATCCTTCTTACTATTCCTATTAGCATTCTTTGATACTTCTGACTTAATAGTCTTTGTTGTATGAATATCATCTATTGGCTTCACAACTAGAGTACTATTTTTTTCAATATTTTGTATTTCTGTAACATCATTTGGGATTTTTAATTTATCCTTCTTACTATTACCATTCCTAGTATCGTTCGTTGTATCATCATTTTGCTTGTTTGCAAAATAACGATGAAATTTAGAAAAATTATGATTCCACAAAAACTTTTTTTGGTCTAATTTTTCCATGACTTTTTCTACTTGAGTTGAATTCGTTTGGATTTCGTCTGGTTTTGAGTTTTGAAGATATTCCAAATATAAATATTTGAGAAAATTGTCTGCTTTGCCATAATGACGAGCACGGATTTTCTCAAGAAAATTCCATTTTTCTTCAGACGTACTACATCTATACTTCAAAGAAGCATTCAAAACTTCAAACGAAGGGCCATTGACGAGGATGAAATTATCGAATAAAGTTTCTCCATCAAAATTTTTCTGTGGATTTGAACTACGAAATAAAGCTTCAAGATGAGCAATTTGTTTAATTTTCCTCCTTTTCTTTCCCTTTTTTGTGTTTCTTGTAGCTAAAACTTTGTGAACTTCTTCGCGTACCTTTCGGTCAACATCAGATTTTTCCAATTCAAGCTCTATTGTCTTCGTCTCTTTTTCACGACACATAAGATATGATTCTTCCAACTTTTTAATCCAGTAACTGGCTGTATTTTTCTTCGCATTGATTTTTGTAAAGATCGGTGGTATATTTGCCTCTGAAGATGTAGTGTCTTTCCATGGAAACCACAAAGAGGACTCATGCACTTGCTGAGATTTTGACACTGAAGAGCACAATCTCAAGAGGTGACTTGGATTTTGAATACCCTTGGAATATACTGCATAGGGAAGCATGTGGTGATACATTCTTCCCATAGAACATATCTTACGGCTAGATAACATCTTTGATTTCCAACTTTTCTTTTCCGTGTAATGTAAAAGTCCTAAAGGAGTTTAAAAGTGTGTGACCTCGTGTGTGTTACATCGAAATGATTTTGAACTGAAAGTAATTAATTTTATGCCAAAATCACGAAATCTACATTTTTTGAAAATTCAAAATCGACTTGAGGAGCGAGCATCCAGGGCAAGACTACTAATAAATAAACGCATACAAAGTCTGTCTAATTTGAATTTTTCCCAAATATACGAGAGCATTGTTGAAAGATTTGATTGAATATTTAGTAGAAGCCTACTATCATGAATAAAATCATGGCGATGAATATCACATCGCATCTACCTCAAATTCAATGGGAAGGTTTATGGGTAAAGGATCTACAGTGGACAATTGGTGCTTTCATTGCTATTCTCGCTTCTTTTGTCTCCAACCTGGGGCTCAACCTCCAAAAGCTTGCACACCTTGAAAACACATACTACAAACCTTTGCAGAGAGAATATGAAAAACCAAAATGGGACAGGGTATCTTATATAACACAGCCTAAATGGCTTCTAGGAATGATATTTATAGTTTTAGGCAGTTTCGCTGATTTCGCTGCTCTTGCGTTTACCGCACAGTCACTTGTAGCTACTTTGGGGTCTCTGACTTTGGTTTCAAATATGGTTATTGCCCCTGTAATGTTGAATGAAACCATTGATAGATCTAATGTTCGTAATATGTTTCTGATTTGTGGGGGGTGCACTCTGTCAGTCGCTTTCGGACCGCACCACGATTCACTAATATTCAATCTTGATACGCTATTTGACATTTATTCTTCCACACGTTTTCAATATTATGCGTTTATCATAATCCTATTAATATTTGGTATGTATTCTTGTATCACATCGATTGAGGAAAAATATGCGATATATGATAATACAAATTTAAGACGATACTGTTATTTACCTAATTCCGCAGTTCATAGACTACATAGATTTCTCTACCCAGCACTTAGTGGTGTAATTGGTGCTCAATCTGTTTTATTAGGTAAGTGTACAGCTGAAGCCATTAAAACAACTCTGACATTTGAGGATCAACAAATATCGGATAGAGTAGAACTCTGGATTGTTGTTTTCTTAATGCTTACTTCTGTGTTTGCACAAGTGTACTGGCTCAACTCCGGACTGCAAATATTTGATGCACTATACTGTGTTCCCATTTTTCAAACATTTTGGATCTTGATTTCAATATTTGGAGGTCTCGTATGCTACGATGAACTGAAATCCTTCAGTTTTAATCAATTTTTTTTCTTTACAATAGGTTGTTGTATTACGTTGTTTGGAGTTTATCGACTATCTAGAGCAACTGGATTTTCTACAAATCCAAAAACAAAATCTTTCGAAGAATGGTTAGATGATTCGTCAAATTCATCACAACCAATTTTGCCTGACAAAAATGGATCTGCATTTATAATTAGTAAATTTAATAGACAAAGTTTTGTGGGAAATATACCAAATGATGTGAATAAACTACCTCAAAGAGTCTTAGATTGTGAAAGTTTGTCAAAAATATCGAGTTGGAAAGATGTCAACAGTAATAATAATAGTAGCAATATTTATATGAGCCAACCCGCAAAAAGGCAAACATCAAAACCACCTGGACTTGTTGTAAACAAAAATTGTGCTGATTGATGTCTACACTATTCATGAGAAAATCTATTTTTTAGAAGCATATTATTTTTTATTTAAAATATAAAAACAAAATTTATAGCTATTATACATAGTATATTATTTCCGTTATATATACGGTAAAAAAACAAAAACGTAACGTGCGGTACCAGTTATATCCTATACTCTAGCTAGTAGTAGCCGCATATGTTCCAAGTATCTAACCGGATTGTTGTAAAAGTACTTAGCGGTAACTAAAAGCCTCGGTACCATCGAGAAAACAATATATATTCTTATGAATGAGAAATAATATAAGCATACGTTAGACAAAGTTTCATAAACAATAATGGCTCGTAAAAAGAAGAAGAAGAAGAAGAAACCGTTAACTCGAGCTCAGAAGATTTTAGCCGAGGCAAGAGAAAAACGCAAAGTTGTTCAACTAGAACAAAAGCAGGCGACTCAAGAAAAGTTACAAGATGCAGGAATTGAAACGCTTTACGTCGCTGAAGAAGATCCAGAATTAGAATTCAAAATACGGGAGTCGTGGGGTTATAAGTTTGACGAAGAAGGGTATAGAGTATACTACAATTCAGTCAGTAAGGCAGAAGTTTATTCCAAACCTACTGATTATGACGATAGAGACGTCCAATACCCTACCCCAGGAGAACACTTGATTGATGATATATTTAAGGCCTTAGATGTAAATAATCAAGGTTTCTTGACGGAGAAGGAACTGCAAACATTTATGGAAAATGAGGAAATTGTTGAAATTCCTAGAAAATTAAGTTTCCTTATGCAAGTGTATGATACTAACCACGATGGGAAGATTCAGCTTGAAGAATGGCGATATATGTTAAAACAACAACATGATTTCAGCCCAGGACAATTTGATACATTCACTACACAGTATGGGATGCCAGATAAGTATTATTACTACGGAAAGGGCGGAAAAGAAGGTGACCCACGACACCCTGAGCAAATGAACGAAATATGGGATTTAGAGGAAAATCTAAATAGTGACGCAGACACGAATGACACAAAACAAGACATAGAAAAACGCTATGATCCTAATGATGGTCAACTTTATACACAAATAGAATTTCAGCAGTGTTATGGGGGGCTTGAAGAGTGGGGAAAAGCTTTACCAGAAGCAACTCCTGCAGAAGCGGAAGAGGTTGAAGGAAATAGCTCTAGTACAACTAAAAGTAAGAAAACAACAACAACAAAGAAAAGAAAGAAGAAAGGTAAGAAAGGTAAAAACAAATCAAAAAAGTAAAGACTATTATATTTTGTACTTTTATAATGAATACTAATAATCATTCTATCTAGTTTTATTTTTGTATATAAATTTTGAATAACTACTGCCATTCTTCTCTACAAAGTGCGAAATGTACGTGCAAGATGGTAATACTTGCTTTCCTTCACGTCGTGCAAATTCGAAAGCTTCGTGTACGACTAAAGCAGCAAGGCCTTTACCCCGATGATCTTCCCTTGTTTCGGTGTGATAGAAATCTAATACTTTATCTTTGTGAACGTTGCGATAGTCTAACTGGGAAAGGACTATATTTCTCATCGTACAGCTCATTATCATGAAAGCGCCACCCTCACCCGTCAAAACTTGCACGATGTTAAAATTTGCTCCATTATGGCAAACTTCAATCTGATTAATAATTTCATTTTTACTCTGCATCTATATGAGCATAAAAAAGCCAAAAGTCTGCAACGTAATGAAATCTGCTCTCTAGCTTAGCAGAGTTTGCCGTGTGGCCACTAAGGAGGGTCACCGTCAGGTAGTACACGACCGTTATTAATTTCGATTTGATTGCGATTGACTATTAAAATTTAAAAAACTTGTAAAAGATTATACTTCAAGTCTCTATTTAGGCATTTTTGCTTATTAATATACCATTTGCCTGTGCTCTTTGAACTGCTCTGACTCCACCATATATGAGGCCGAGCGTCTCAAACACATCTCGGTACTTTTTATCTAAATTGTATCGACTTTGTAATAAAGTTACAAACGATTTTGCAATTGTTACTTCAACAGAAGCCTCATCTCTTTGATATTTAGCACCCTTCCAAATCAAGAAGTTTTGGTTTGTCCCGTCGCTTTTATCATGCAAAATACTGTCAAATTTACTAATGATTGACTCAAGAGCCATTCGAGTATAATTCCAAATACCTAAATTCATGTAGTACCTATCACTTGAATAGGCATAATAAGTATTGAGGCCATGATGAAATTTGGTATTACTCTCACTACAATATCCTCCTATGTCATAACGATTGTCAAAACATATTCTATGTAAGATTTCAGTCATTGAACCTGGATCTCGATCTCTCATTGTTTCATACAATTTCGGTCTGTCAAGTAGTTCAAATGAAGCATTTGTCAGGTGAAAAATCGCAAGTTCAAGATATCTCATACACTGTACCCAGGAATGTTCATTTGCAAGAGGCATTGCCATGTACATGTAATGCTCAGATTCATCAATATTAGATAGTTGTATATTTAGCAGAGAATCGGCGAGATCCTTATTCTTATTTCTCCAGCTTGAACTCTTACTTTTCTTTTTATCTGAAATCATTTCCTGGAGTAACTTTCTTAATTCTGGGTACAGTTTTTTTATATATGTGCAGTATAAGTGCAATTGAGATGATATTTCCCGGTTGAATACTTCTCGATAATCCATATTCTTCCCAGCTTTTATATAATGTACATATGCCTCATGCATTGGTTTTAAAAATTCTTCTTTTTCTGCATTAGATTTATTTCGAAAAAATGCAAAGAAATCAAAAACACGTAATTGAGATTCTAAAAACATAATTTTCTTCATTGCTTCCTCATTCTTACTTATACTGAAAAATAATGCACTGTGCATATGTTCTAATGCTTCATCGAATGCGTTCGTAAAATTCCATATTACAGGTTCTGTCAAATCATTATCTTTTTCTGGCAACACGCCCAGAGATGTTCTTGCTTTACGAAGTTCGGTACTGCTTGTAGGAGTTGCTTGAATTTTATCGGATAAACCCATCTCAAAGTTATTGATCATGAAGTCAAACATACCCCAAAGATACTTTATAAAATTCTTACGGTCGGTGGCATTTATTTTTTTGGCGGATTCTAACTTGTCTTGGATTTTAGATTGCCAATCTTTATTTCTGTATTCTAAAGCTATGTCGTATTTCATCGTATCTCTTATTGTTTGAAGAGCCATCCATAATCTGTTAATACGCCTCTTCGTAAAGAAGTCATCAAGAGCCCACAACTTGTCAGTGTCGGCTTTAGTTATGGTGGGTTTAATCAAATCTAACCCCGATTTTACTTTAGTGTAAGCCTCAGACCATCGTTCCTTTAGAGCAAGTGTGTTTGCAAGTGTCAAATCACGTTGGCCCTTTTCAATATTTTCATATGCTTTTAAGCACGGATTTTTCTTTTTGCAATTCTTCTCAGAAAATTTGTTTTTTAAAAAGTCGCTTAAAATCCACCCAGATGATATTTCCTTAATAGCTTTCGACATATTTGTCGCAAACAAACCAGAATCAGATCTCACATCATATGCATGCCACATTAAAGCAGTTGCCTTACCTGTTCCAACTGATAAATTCTTATATTGTTGACTTCCTTTTTTAAACCAAAGATTATCCTTAGGATCCATTTGAAATAAGAAGGGTAATACAGCCGATCGTAATATATTAAAGGCCTCAACCTTATCTACCAACAGGACTAGAGCTTTGAGTAAGCTGTCGTACCCCTCCGCGAACTCGCTGAATGCTTTTATCCACCTACTTCTGCTCGTATATAGTATCTTTTGAACTGTAGTAAAAGATTTTTTTGCATAATTTGCATCATCAATACCTATTTTAAAACCATTACCCGATTTCATTTTCAGTGTCTTGATGAGCTCATTCGATTCAAAACTCAAAATATCAACATACTTGATCATTGCATCGCAAAGTTTATCGCGAAATTTAGTAGTACTTCCATTTTTAATGGTAAATGCATCTGAGGCAATATCCCGCGCTTCTTTAAATGACGTTGATTTTGTGGGTGCATAATCTGGATCTGATGAATATTTTGGGATATTTACTTTCAGCTGTGAGTCAATTGATTTCATGAATGTGGCAGCATATACCTTCGCTCGATCTTTTGATAATGATGGTTCAACTTTGATTAGCATTTGCTCGGCCTTTTTAAGTGATAATATAGCAAGATTCCACTTCTTTGCGACAGCCTGTCCGCGAGATGTCCTCCCATATCTTCTTGCACTTTTTAACCCCTCCATAGCAACAGTTTTGGCTTCACCTTTGAGGTTTTGAAAGCTGTTTTTCCAGCTAGGATATATATATAAATCTATAACTGCTGCATAGTTACCGATAGAGTCAGATATATTCCTCGCAAAATCCTTGTAAGTGGTCGCCAAGCTTGCATTTTTTGCTGTTGTAATGGCGATATTAAGAATACTTTTATTTTCCTCTAGTTTGTTCTCATCACAATATAAAAGCATAGAAGATATAGGACTGTGTATACTTCCCAATAATTGTATTTTGGGGGCCTTATCCCATAACGGTGAATATGCCTTAGTAAGATATTCGAATGCAATAAAGGTGTTCGGGAGTGCTGCCTTCCAACTTTGGCCTTTTGACAAAGCATTTGCATTAGTTGCAAAGTCTTTTGCTATGTCGATGTCAATCACTGCGGTGTGTACATCGATACTCTCACTTTTACTTCTCAGTTGTGTTTTAATAGCTATGGGTATCTCGTTGGCCATACTTTCCGAATACAGCTTTAATACTTCATTAATAGTATTGTAAAATAACTCAATCGCATTGCTTTTATCCACCATTGCAGCTGCTTCTAATACTTTGCTTTTAGCAACGCTGAGTCTAGATTTTACTATTCCGTTTGAAGTCATATCTTTCAAGGGCTCATACATTTCTTCCAAAAAATCCACTATATACCCTTTATCTAGTGGTAATTGGTTCGCTATCTCTATGATTAAGTACATGCATGTCTTTGCAAAACGATATTTTGTCGTCCATTGTTCAGCATTGTTCACATTGTCGCAGTTTTTGGCCTCTTGTTCTGCATCGCCCAATTTTGCAAGTACTTTTTTGAATTTTGTTTTGCCGTTTGCGTTGGCTCCACGAATTATAGTATTCAATAATTCTTTTATTTTAGGGACTAGTAATTGTTTCATAATCTGTGCATCAATTTTTAATACCCGAAATATAGCATTCCCGCGTTCAGCTATATTATCCTGCTTGCGAAGTGCGAGTTCCAACGGTTCAACTCTTTGGTAAAGTAAATTGTTTAATTGATAGCGAAAATCTTCTGGTAGATACATCTGAAGGTATCGCATTACCTCAGATGTGTCTGAAATGATCTGTGTTGCATTATCTATGTCCGTTGGTAATGCCTTTTCGGCGCGCTGTAGAGCATGGACTGCTTTCACTAATGTCCATTTTGCTTCTAACAACGCTGACCGATTACACATCTCATTGGTATCTAAAGCTAATTTCATCGATTCTTCTACATTCTTAATGGCCGCATTTGTAATGTTATCAATATCCATCTCAAGTAATTGTTCTTTAATACGTGGGCCTATATACTTAGTTATAGAACTTGTGTACTTTTTCATTGCAATTCCAATATTTTCATGGAACGTTGTAGGCCGAGATTGCGCTAAATTTCCATACATTACAGCTTCATCCAGCTCCTTCATACATTTTTCACGTTGCTCTGTGGAGATGTAATATCGCATATACTTTAGTGGTATCTGTAAATTGTTCAATGAAACAACAAAATCTGACTTATTAACCACATAAATCAATGAAGATTTTAGCTTGTTAAATGCTACAAATAGTTCGCTAAATGCTCTGGACATTTCTTTTTTTTTACAATACGTAAGACTCGAAGTACAATGAGTTCTTATTGCTTTTAGATAAGTGGTAGATGCTTTAAATTCTGGCCCTAATAGCTTGCCCTTCGCTGCATATACCAATGTATCTAGTTCTGGTTCCATCACATTTAAAATAAGTTCGGAATATTTCACCAAAGATGCAATAATGTGTGCTTTGAACGCGGCAGTGTTTTTAGTCGTGCGTTTATTCTTGGCTTGATTTAATTCTTTTTTTCCAGCATCAAGAATTTTCACAGCCTTGTTCTTATCCTTACTTTTGTGTAAAAACTGTGAAATCAGATTGTGAAATGCTGTGTTCATTTTCTCCAGTCGGGTCACTACATAGCCTTGATCTAGGGGCAATTTGTCAACTGCTAGGTGTATAGAATGCATCGCTGCCTTTAATCTTAATGAAGCCAAAGACCATCGTTCAGAATCGGCGAATTTTATTGTCCAAATGCTATCTGAAAGAGCTTTATCAATAAACTTTAAAGCCTCTGCTTTAATTGCATTGGTAGGTAGACTTTCTATTTTTGTTTTTATAAATGGTATCATTTTTGAAGACAGAGTGTGTCCATACTCACTGAGCGATAAATTTATGAAAACGGAAAAGGCTTTTCGATCCGATGATACATATGTTTTTGCCCTAAGTGCATTGTCATGAGCATTCGCGATAGCTTGGTTGGCTTTCATTTTTCTATCCTTTGGTAAATGTATTCCTACTTCATGTAGTGAAATAACATATTTTAGTATATCATCAACTTTGGCATTTGTAGCTTCTATATCCATTGCTTTGACTGCGGCACTTTGAAGGCGGAAAAATCCAGTAGTTAATTTACGAAATGCTGCAATCCAATCGTTATTATCAGCTAATAAGTAAGCATTTTTAATCGTACCTTGAGCTATATCTGCATCAATCGCTGCAGATATACACCCAGAACACCCAGACTTAAGTTTCAATTTAGATTTTACGGTTTCAGAGGTCTGATTCATCAAAGCAGAAGCATAGAACTTAATCGCATCTTTTACATTTTTAGCAAATTTTACCACATTCTCCTTTGATCTTCTATCTTTGATTGCAGCTGCCATATTTGTGGATTGAACACCTTTGCCTATGTCATCATCAAACTTAGTTTTATCTATTTTTGAAAGTAGTGGTCTCAATATTTTTAAGGAGTCGCCAAGTTGTACCAGCACAGCCAGTGTGTATGTTTTATCTGGTGCGATATAGGACACTCCTAGTTGTACATCATTGATACAGATGGATAATTTATCCAATGCGCTTGCTAAATTATCGCTATCACCGTTTAAAATCTCGATAACGTTTTGGGATTTTTCCTTTGTGCTTTCGAAAGCACTCATAGCATATGCTTTATTTATACCTTTCATTGAACTTAATTTTATTTCTATACCAGGCAATATCAGGGACTTCAATGTTTCGGCAATACCATTCATTGATTTGACCAAATTTTCTTTATATTGAAAAACTTTTCCATGTTTTATATCCAAATATGCTGCATTTGCAAAGTTTAAAGCAAGACATAAAGATTTTGAAGCATTTCGAGCATACCCCACTGATAAGAAATGATTCAGGCCTCGTAATGGTTCGACCAGATCCTTTGTAAGCTGAATCTTTCTTTGTGGTATAAATATTAGACCTAAGCGAAGCAAATGGTTTGCACTATTTAATCGCGGCAGCACCTGTGACCACTTTCCTCCTTGGTTTAAATTTCTAGCTAGTGTTGCCATTTTCATGGCGATCTTAACTTTTTCTATAGCAGCATCTTTTTCTCTAACAACTTTTTCGTTGTTTGCAGGTAGGCTTCGAAGTTTTTTTAAGATATCAGGTTGTAACAACATAATAGCAATAGCATAATGTAATGTCGCTGATGTGATATTTTCTACGTATTTATTCAAATCATTTATCGCGCTTCTTGCGATGCCTGATTTTGTTATTCCTTTGGCTATTTCAAGTTCAGCCTTAGCCGATGTTGCCTTCGACGTGTATTGCTTCATGCCACGCAATGAAGCACTGATGTTCACAAGTTTCTCAACTTCTATAGTTTTATCAATTAGAGACTTAGTCGCAGATTCTAGTAAGGTTGCCGAATTAATTAAAGCTGATAGACCCAACTCCCACGGGGCTTTGATTTTGACGCCTCGGGTTCTAGATGTGCTAGTTACACTGTTTTGCATTGCAATTGCCTCAGTTGCTTTGACTTGTTGTAATAATGCCTCAGTTGCGTCATCAATACCATCATTGATATTCATAATGATGCTTGGAGACATGTTTTCACTCGATTGTTTCATCTGCATTAACTGTTTAAGTATGTCAGGCTGGAAATGATCACGTATAGCCTGAGCATACTTCACTATAGCAGATTTCATGGACGGTATAAAGATTGCATCATTTTTAATGTTCATTGCTGCATCTGTGCTTTCTCCTGCTTCACTCAGTAGATTATTTAATAAAAGTTGTTTACGTGTATCCTCCTGAGATCTTAAAGATAGAAATTGTTTTAGTGATACTAGTGTTTCTCCAGTCTGCTGTAATGTTTGCTGAGAAACACCCCTGTCGATGGGCAACAATTTTACTGCATCGGTGACGCAAGTAATCGCTTCTTTTAAGGATACTTGGCCGTCTGACCAATTAAACCCCATCGCAAACATTGTTGCAGATCTACTCAGTATTGCTGCTTTGGCGATGTTTTTTAGGGCACCAGTTTTACTTGTGCTTTCCATTTGGCGTTGATCTTTTATTTTTGATTTTATACCAGGTAAAATATAGTCATGTATAGCTAAGCCATATGATTTAATTGAATTGCTCATTTCCGACTGAAATTTATCATTATTTTCTCTGTAATTTTTAGCAAAATTTGCAGAAAACTCACCACGACCGACTAGTCTAAAAGCGTCTTCTTGATGAGAAATCGATGCGAAAGGTATGAGAGATTGTAAAAACGGTGCATACTGTTTTAATATGCGTGTGGCTTTTTCCCTTTCTACTAATTCAGTTGCAGCTCGACGAAGTAATGTTGATGCGTCTATTATCTTCGGTAGTGCACTCATCCATTCATGTGAAGTAGTGTTACCAGTTACAAACTCTAGGGCCTCCGTACAGAGCGTTTTGACTTTTCTTATTATTTTAAATGAATCAGTTATAGAAGAGCTACTTCGTACAATGCCATGTAAATTCCGTAAAATCTCAGGTTGAATGACATCGAACATAATCGTAGCATATTTTTCAATGGATTTTCTAATCTTGCTTACGATTCTCGGGTTATCTGTTTTGTAACTTTTTGCTTCGGTTGCTAGTGAACTCGCAATGAGCAGTACCTCTTCAGTTTCATTGGCGAACTGAAGGGTCATGTAAACTTTCATGTGTCGCAGAGGCTCGGCCATATTAATCAAAGTATTGGTAATATATTTTTTGTCTAAGACCAAAGCATTTACAGAGTTCTTAAGAGAATCGATGCCGACTCTTAGTAAAGGCATGGCTTTCTTCCAAGATTCTTTTTCAACAATCGCTTTTGCAGCTTCGCACTTTTGTAATGCCTGTTCAATAGCTATTTTAGAGATATTATATGAATAACTTTTGACTTGACCTTCAATCGTTTTGTATATACTTTTATACATTCCTTGAATGTTGTGCACATGCTCAACAATAGCCAACCCCATATATTTGTTAAATTTTGTTCTATCTTTCTTTATATTAAACTCGGCAGTATTTGCATAAGTGTACGCATGAGCTGCATGTGCATCTACTTTGAGTTGTAGTTTTTCTACTGGTATATAAGCTTTCATATGTCTCAATGTGGATGATATATCTTTCAATACTTGAACAAACTCCTCATCAGTTACAGGAACAAAAACTTCTACTTTTTCGAGTAAAGTAAACGCTTTTGTAAGATTTTCCATTGCTAACGACAATTTTCGTTCATTTGCCACAAACGTAGCACGTCTTGCAAGCTTATCAGCTTCTGTAATGTCTTTAACCGCTTTTTTTCTGTCCTCGCCATCTAATTGTGATTCAAGCTTTGGTTTTATAGAAGGTATAATTTTCATATACATACAACTTGCATATTTAATTACAGACTGACACAGCTTCCAGTACTTTGCATGAGTAGATATATTTGCTTGGGTTTCATCTCGAAGTTTCACGGCTTCGACTATCATATTTCTTGCGTCATTTCTCTCTTTTTTATTTGTCAAATGCGGTAACATTCCTTCCAATGGTTCTGTCATTGACATTAGAACAGAAACATCGAATGCTGCTTCTGTTACTTTTAATGCTGCGAATGCAGTCTTTAATTTATCAAAAGCTCCAGAGAAATTCCCTTCAACGCCAAGTTTCTCGGCTTTCACACTTTCTGCTTTAGCATTTTCTGCTTCAGATAAAGCAACATCTCGAATGTTGCCTATCGGAAGTTCTCTTCTAAGTCTCTCTTTAAGGTCGGGGAGAATTATACTGTGAATTACAATTGCATATTTACTAATTGATGCTGAAGCAAGATGTGCAAAATTATGCTTACTAGAAATTTTTTCCTCTGCTTCTTGGGCCATAGCCGTTGCTTCCTTTATTAATTCACTGGCACTAGATTGCCTTTCTTTTGTCAATAAATGAGATTTCATATATCTTAACTGAATTGTAATGTCCAACAAATCATTCAGGAAAGTATTTGTTGGGCAAACTGAAGCTGCTTTTTTTATTTCTGTAAATGCAAGTTTTAATTGATTCAATGAGCTTATCAATTTTTCGTGTTTCGCATATCTTTGGGCCAATTTTGCTTCTTTTCTGGCCTTACCTGCCGCAATTAAAGCGCCACTTTTCCCCTTTACATTATCTGGAAGACTTAATATTTTGTGTTTTATGTCAAATAATAATACCACCCAGATTACATCAGCATACATTTCTATAGCTTTGCTAGCGGGTTCGATAAAGTCCTTCTCATCAGTTATATTATCATGCGCATCACTTACAAGTTCAACAGCCGTTTCTATCAACTTCTCAGCCCGATTAATATTTGCTGCGTTTGACAAGTGGGGTTTCATATCTCGCAATGGTTCAGCCATATCTCTGAGTGTTACAACCACAATCGCGCGTTCAGCTTCTTGCAGAGCACCACCCGCACTAATAAGTTTTGTAAAACCTCTTTGCAAAGAGTTTCCATCAATAAGATTCGATACAAATGCTGCATCTCTCTCACCATCATCGACTCTGGCCAGGGCGGCATCCTTAACACTGCCATCTTTCATAGAATTTACTTCTAACTTCATCGCATGCGATAAATCACCTTTGATTGAACTTGCGTATTCTTCAATTGATTTAATCATATATTCATTGAACTCCTTTTTATTTGACATATTAGTTTTTGCTTTTTCGGCGTAACTAGCAGCGCTCTCTAACTTTGATTTCATTGAATCACGCTGCACAACGCTCTTTAAATACAATCTTATTGGAAGCAATTCTGTTGCGTATTCTCTTAAAACTTTATTTGCAGCATATTTATTGTCAAATTCAACTCCCCCCATTGTTAGTACAGATTCGGTTTTGTGCAATTGTTTAAATGCAAGTATAAGTTTTAATAGCGCATCTTGAAATTTCCCATTATTTACTAATTGTTGTGCTGCAACGGCGTATGTCTCTACGGTATCTGCTTTCTTCAAACTTTCTACCTTTTTGTCACCTCGTAAAGCATTTAAACTTTCACGAATTCCAGGGAGTAATTTTCGGTAAATTGCAAATGCATAACTCTGCACTGACTTCGTAACACTTGCAATAAACTCATCAGAGTTAGATATATTCCTGTTTGCTTCATTAGCTGAAGATTCTGCGCTTGTTATGCGTGATATTGCGCTTTTTTTCTTTTGCTCGTCAGAAATATGCGAAGTCATTGTGCGCAGTGGTTCAGCCATGCCTCTTAATATCCCAATGGTTATATCACGATCTGTTTGTTGCAATGATATGAAACCAATGTTTAGCTGGCTGAATGCATTTTTCAATTCTTGCTTTTGTGCAAGTTTTGCTGCAGAATTTCCATTGACTGTAGATAGTTCCATTTGTTTTATAGCATGTCTTTTACCATCGCCGTCTGGCAGATCTCCCACTATTGGTTTGAGATGTTGACCTAAAAAGTTCACAGATTCACCAAATTTTTCTATAGACGATGCTATGAATTGATGAAATTTGGTGTTTTCCAATCTGTTACTGTTGGCATCCTCAAGTGACGAGACAGCTTGTCTTACTTTATTTTCAAGTGGCCTTTGTTGTGAGACTGGAAAATAATGCTTCATTGCAAGCAATGTTTGTGAATATGTATCCAGTGTATCAAGCACTGATCGTGTATCATTTCCAAATTTTGTTTTTAATTTCGAAAGACCCGCAGCAGCTTCCTGTAGACACTCAACAGAAACTTTTAACGTTGTTAAAGCTTCAGATAAATGTTTTTTATTTGCAGATGATTTAGCCTGCATTGATAATGCAAATGCTTTGCGAGCTTCATGAAGAGAGCGTTGTTGCACTGAAGTTTTGCTTTGTTTCGAAAGCTTTGATGTTACTGCATGGTATAGTAGACCACCAATCGAATAAGCATACAAATGTATTGAACTGCTAACATTTGTAACAAATTTAGTCGTGTCAGATACAATATGAAGTCCAGGTTTTGCCTCTGATATAGTTAGTTCCAACTTTTGCCGACTTTCAGGCTCTACCAAGTATCTTTTCATGGAAATTAGAGTCGATGACATATTGCGCAATGTTTTAACAATATCATTCTTGTTGATTGCTTGATCTGGGGAAAACGGTGCCGATGCTTCTTTTAGCGACAAAATTGCAAACTTTAGATTTGTCATGACCAAGGACCATTTAGTGAATCTTATTGAATCTTTAGCCTTTTCTGTTTTTAACTTTGCTTTTCCAACTTCACCCAAAGCTCTTTCCCTTTCATCTGAAGTTGATTGTTCCTTAAGCTTTGATTCTAGGCCAGGCACCATTGCGTCTAATATTGCAGTCGCTATGTGTCCTATTGCAATATTAAAAGTTTTCGTGAATACTGCAAGGTTATTCGATTTTGAAACCTCTGCACGCTCAATACTGTTCATTGCCTTGGATAAGCTTGTTTCTACTTTTANTTTTTCCTTGTTAGGTAAAATAAACCTCAAACCACGCAATGTTGATACGATTTGTTTTGAGTCAGATATGCCTTTACTTTTGTCAAAGGATTCACTTGACTCTGTAGCTTCTTTTGCGGCAATAAGCAATTTGATGGAACTATTTATTTTTCCCAATCCCAAAACTTTTGAAGCTCCTTTTATTGCCAAATTTATATCTGATTCTGCAATACGAATTTGATTCATAGCTGTCGTATATCCACTTCTTCCAGCTTCCTTAGCAAGTAATTCTTTCAGTATCACCGCAAATCCCTTAAGTGCTTCCGTATAAACAACCTGAGAATCTTTCATAAGATGTAAAAATGTTTTCGAGTTATGATCCTGGACACTTGTTAAGGCTTTCTTTGCATAGTTTGTTCCTTCTCCAACCTTTCCCATCAACATAGAAACGTTAGTATTATTCAA
This sequence comes from Stramenopiles sp. TOSAG23-6, assembly GCA_900128565.1. Classification (NCBI taxonomy): domain Eukaryota; species Stramenopiles sp. TOSAG23-6. The sequence goes on along the minus strand of LT635980.1, from coordinate 2,643 downwards.
ACCCTTACTAAGTGTTCTGATATCGCTGCTTATTCGAATGGCTTCAGTAGCAAGTGCTTTATGAGCTTTTGGCAATGTTGCTTTGAATGTAGATTCTGCAAAAGCAAGATACTCTTCAGCTTGTGTGGCATCAGATGACATGGTCACTAAATTTGCAGATGTGGCGGCCTTTTCAAAAGAGTTTATGGAAGTTATTTTATCATGACTTGACACAGATATTCCTTCAAGAGCTTTCATATATATATGACAAAACTTTTTTAACCGATTTGCTGTTCTTCTTAAATTTTGTATCTCGGTTGATGTCTTCGCAACAGCAGTTGCTTTATCTGCGGTAGATGCCACTGCTGCCATCTGCTTTTTTATTTGCTCATCTTCATCTTTTGCATGCCCAAGAGCCTCGCGTAGCCTCGTGATTTGACTTTGTAGCCTTTCAACATTATCATTGTTTTTGCGACTGAAAGTAGTCATTGACTTTAGATTTGCAGCAATTTGATTCAGTTTCCCAATAAATGTGGAAGATTGGCGAGCACGTATTTGAGCAATAATACCCCGGAGTTGAACGAGTAACGTAGTAACCATTTTGTCAGTTTTTTGTAAATTACCCAATTTCTCAAATTTTGTAACTTTTTCTTTGACTGTATTGATAGACGCTCTTACGCCTGCGATTACATCGTCATTGTCGTTGCTTTCCGCAGCAAGTTCTTGCATAGCCTCTTCAGTTTCTCGAATTTCTCTTTTGATTCGTATGATAAGCGTTGTTTTTGATTCTTCTTTCACCGCCTTTTTAATCTCGTTAATCTCGGTTGTCGATACTCCTTTGGAAATATGAGATTCTTTTAATTTCTCCGCTGCCATCTGCAAAGATGGCATAGTCTCCATGATATCTGCAATTTTGGATTGTGTGCTTTGTGATAAACCGCCAGATATTCTTGAAGTTTTTGTCAAATTTAATTCTGTTTTTGCCCCCGACAAATCAGTCTGCATTCTCTCAATTTGTGTATCCATTGATATAGTATTTAAGAAAAATGCTACAATGATTATAGCAAGACTTAATAATCCAACTGCTACACCAATCATCATTATTGAACAAGAACTTTCTGTATTGTTTTTCAGTTTACGTTTTTGTTCTTGTGAATAGTTTGGGTCCAACTTTTTACGTGTACTCCGGGAGTTTCGAGGAATTTGGCGTTTCGTCGCATGAATAGCCTGTCGAGGGTTATACTTTCTGCTTTGTGTAACTTCGATTGGATTCGTTTTAACCGATGTTTGAGCAACAACAAGAGGATTCATTTCAATAGACGTGTGAGCAATAGTAAGAGGGTTTACTTGTTCAACTTTGTTTGTAGCACTCGGAGAAGGACTCATATTTCTACGTTTTATTAATGAATGAATCGCTTGATTGCGTTGATTGCGGTAACTTTTCTTTGTTTAGTAATGAATAAACCTTATGTGATTGTGTAAAGTGCACGATTGTGAATTTATAATATATAGAAAGCTTGTACAGAGCAAGGATGCGTTTGGATACTACTAGATGGAACAAGGTTATGTGGGGATAACCCAGAAACTTAACCGAAATCTGAAACGAACAATTGATTAAGTACAAAAAAATGGTACGAAATGAACAAAGATCGCAAAATCTCCGAGAGATCGATCTCGGAAAGTAACGGACGCGCGTAAAAAACATGAAATTTCAAAATACGTAAAAAAAAAGACATATATATATATCTATATTCTATTTTTATAATAACAATCATCATCCAAGAAATGAGACAAAATATACTCTTTTCCATACCCTTTTCTTAAAACATCGTGGGGATTTAAGGACTAGGGCTAGGGCTACTAGGACTGGTGACACGAAAAACTCCCGATTGTATGACTTCTTGGATATCTCGAGCTATTCCAAATCGTAGAGCACCGTAACATCCCAAAAAGCGTGTTAAAATTTGTGGTGCGCTACTACCTCTACAACTTGGTTTGATATAATCGGCAAAAGCAATGGTACCCTGAAGCGTTTTAATTGCTTTGGCCGTTTTTGAACTAGCTTCATTGTCGCTACTTTGCGTTGCTTTGATCTCTTCTAATTTTGTGATTAATTGAGGCAGCATTGGTAAGATATAATCATGATACGACACTTCAACTGCACTTCGCATATATTGTGCAAAGTATGGTTCTTTGAACATGTCTTTGCCCTTAGCGAAATACGAATTCGAATTATTTAAAGTACTTTTGTAAAGATCTTTAAAACATTCATCATTAGTACCAAACTTGCTATTATCACAAAACTTTCGGAAAACAGAACCAAGTATTGTGAAAAAAATGTCAAATTCGAAATTTGTTAGGTACAAAATTTGGTTCGAAAAAAATTAACTCGAAATTCAATTTAGAAAACTTACAAGGTTTGTGTTTTCATTTTTTTCAGTTGTCACAAATGCCTCGCGGTTTATTAGTTGTACAGCAGCACTTGATAAATTACGCGCAGCGAGCTCAGCATATAGCAGAGCTTTTCTCCATTGCTCTTTATTTGAAAGTGCCTTTCCCAGATACATGTATTTTGGAAAAATATTTGAAAAAAAAACTAAAAAATTTTGTTAGGTACAAAATTTCGTACGAAAAAAAAAAAATTATACAAAAAAAAATAAAACA
>LT635979.1:0-27675 GCA_900128565.1 Stramenopiles sp. TOSAG23-6 | reverse complement strand
GTTAGGTACAAAATTTCGTACGAAAATAAATTCAAAATTGAAAAAAAAATAAAACGTACAACCCAGTCTTGAAGTAATGCTTTCTCGTTAATGCCTTGTTGAAAGATTACAGGAATTACACGAATTAATCCCTTAATTTTGTTTCCATTTTGTTTATGAGATGTATTGTGAAAAAAGATTTTGTTTTTGTTTAAAAAAATCGTTAGGTATGACTTTTTTTTACAAATTTTTTTTTACAAAAAAAAAAAAAAAACACGAAATATAACAAGACTACGTACATCTATTACTTTTTTCTATAATTATTTGCATTTCTTTTGGAATCATATCATACGATGAACGAGTTAGATATATTGTGAAAACATAAAGAGGTCCTTCTCGGTCAATACTCAAATATTTACATAAACAATCAGAATTTGTATTTTTGTTATTTTTGGTGTAAATTCTATTATTTTCAAATAAACGTATACGAAATGTATTTTGGAAAAATATTTCAAATTGTTTTTTGTTAGGTACAAAATTTCGTACGAAAAAAAAAATCGAATTTTTTGTAAAAAAAAAATAAAACATACATGATTAGTCTCACAGCTACTTGATGAAACACTAGCATCAGATTTTATTTGAGTATTATTTTTTGGAAATCCAATTTTAAGAAAACGTCTATGAATTGTGAAAAATATATATATGTATATATTTTGTTAGTAAAAAAATCATTAGGTACAGAATTTTCTTACAAAAATGTTGGCGATGAAACATACATAACCTCCAAGAATTTCACACATCATTGTCAAGACAATTGCACGGATGCGTAGTGGTGGCAAATTGTAATCTACACACATTTCAGTCTTGAATGCAAAGCCAAAATCTAAATTGTTTGTTGTTTTATTTTTGATGTTGTCATTTGAAGTAGATGTAATGTGAAAAATTATGTCAAATTCAATAATTATTGGAAACAACATTTGATACAAACATAAATATATGTAAACAATATATTTAAACAATATATTTGAACAATACATTTGAATACTATATTCGAAATTTCTAATGAAAACATACAAGAATACGAAGGACCTTTTGGATCAATTCCACTAGATTTTACTACTTTAGCTAACTCATTTGCTGCATTAGAACATGCACGCCATTCAGACCCACGGATTAAATCACTAACTGTATCACCTTTTTGATTGCCTCGCCAACCCATGGACACTGAATTACTATCAAGGTTAACACACAAAACATCATCAGGGACAGCGAGTTGGCCTTCTTTTGGTACCAAATCATTTGGTAATTCATCAGGTGATATACCTAATATGAAAGGCATCGGAGCATTTAAAAATCCGGACATGTAATTAGGACAAACTGGTATGTAAACACCTTGCCATTGGAAGGGTAAAAGTAATGCACGCAAAAGCTCACCCACTTGACCAAGTAGTGCAAGTTGTCGGGAAACCAAAAGTACATGTATTGTGAAAAACATTTCAAAACAAAATTGTTAGGTACAGAATTTTCTACCAAAACACAAAATTTAAATGAATGATAAAAAAGTACACGTTCTTCTAATAGAAGTGTATAGATTACCGCAATTACAAGATCACACCCTAAATGTTGAAATAAAGGAACAAATGATAAATCTAACAAAGGGAGGTAATCAGCCCTTGGAGCTGAGAATTTGACATCTGACGGTGTAAATTTTACAGATCCTGCGGGAACTTTTTTAGATGTTACAAACTGTCCATTGTCACCACGTTCATCCGCAGTCATTACAACTGTATCGAAAGCTCCACTAATGACTTTTTGAGATCCCTCAATTTCCGGATTGTTTAGATTATCAGGATTGAATGTTAATTCTGAAAATGTTTTATCTTTAGCAGGCCACATCATCACTGATTGCTCTCCAGAGACAGGTCTTGGCACATTGAGTAGAAATTGACCAATTATCCGTTCAATTGGAACAAGAGAAGTACCTAACGAAACACTATATAATTGTGTGAGAAACTGTTTAAGGGGTTTAAAAAATGCAAAATGTGAGAGTACAGCAATACACTTTGGTGTATATGTGCACATATTAGACATTTCACCTGTAGGTCCATTCGATACACTAGATTTTATCGGTTCTAATTTCAATCCTTCATTACTTATCAATGAAATTCGATTTTTCCATTGTAGATTTTGAATTGCAGACGTTGTCTCCTTTGAAAGTTTCTCATAAAACGTTAGGCAAGCTCCGAATACTCTTTGTCCAGCACCACCGGTAAGTACAAAGATATGCCAAGTAGGTATTGGCATCGCATCATTTTTACATCTTTTTAGTTTAACTCCCTGAGGGAAACAAAAATGATGAATAATTGAAGGCAAATCAAAGTCAGAATAATTACTCTCTGGAAATCGATCTGAAATTTTTGCTTCAAATGTATAATCTATTAAAGAATTGGCTTCGGCACGTCGGAAACAGATATGCCGTGCTGGTGTCCTTGATAATTTCACTTCATTGACATTTGTAGGATCCATAAAAAAACCTGGAGGTGGTGTGGTATTACCAGGCTGTAAGACGGCAACTTCGACAATGGGGGCCAATGATCTGTATAATTCTTCAACAGTAGGAACATCTGCTTGTCTTCTAAATGCCATGAAAATGTCTGGACCAAACCGACCCATATTTAAATTTGCAGGCAAACCAGACGGTGTTTCCTTAATAATAATATACCCAGAGAGAGCTAGTTTTAATATTGTACGACCTCCAGCTGATAAAGTTGTTTTATTCGTAGGGGATTCTGGTGTAACTCCAGGTACATATTTTCTGTATTCTACAATGTCACTTTCATTGACTTTGATTAGTTTTATGTCAATAATAGGTTGACGATTGTTAGACTTTCGTTCGACGCAGATATAGCAAATCTTAGACATAAATCGCCCGCCATTTAAGTCTGCACTTTGACCACCATAGCTTCTATCAATGACCTCGAAACCATCGGGAACTGAATCACCACACGTTGGAAAGATGACCGCAAGATCTGTTATCGGAAGATCCGATCCATAAACTTCTGAAGTTTCGGCAAGCATACTTTGCAGCTGCGATTCATAATCATCACAAGAAGAACAAACAAAGTAATCAATCAAACGATCACGTCCACTCATGGCGAATGCAGACACAAAGTAAAAAATAAACCAACAAAGTTGATAAAACCTTCTGATTAATCATGCAAGGCACGAGAAATGATAAAAATTTCAAAAAATCATCAAAAATGACAGTTTTTGACCGCAATGGCAATCTAAAAATCTCAAATCAAAATTTGAAATTTCTTATTCGTAGTTTACACATTTCAATAATACATGTAGTATGAAATTCTAGAGGTATCACAATATGAATAAAAGATTCACAAACCAAGGACATCAAGCTCATTAGTAATAAATAGAAGTTTCCATTTTCATTTACTCTAGGAGACTCAACTTTTATACTACATAATATATGTTGAAATTCCCAAAACAATAGAATAATCAAAAAATCAAAAAAAAAAAAGGTCAAAAACACATAGGGCAATATTTGCCCCAAATTATACAGTACTTTATAAAAAAAACTCCAAAACTAGAGGGGGACATATATGATGGAAATAATATGGACAATATGTTAGTAGTATTTAAAATGAATAAACAATGTTATTTTCAATTGCTTTGCAATAAAACAAAAATATATCCAATAATATGTAAAATATGTTAGCCGTATTTTAAAAATGAATAAACAATGCATTTAAACCTAATATTATTTGTCTTTGTGTCGAACAATATTTTAAAAATGAATAAGCATTGCTATTTTTAAAGCGAACATTATCAGTCTTGGTATCAAATAATATGCACAATATGTCAATAGTATTTTAAATGAATAAAATTCTTATTTTCAAAACTAACATTATTCATCTTGGTAATAAAAACAAAAATACTAGGAAAAACTCACTATACCATATAAAGACACATTTTTTACATTAGCTTACGCTTCTTCGACTTAGGCTTGTAGTCATCTGGAGTGTTGTATGTTGTTTTGAATGCATGCTTTGCAATGACATACAAACAGTACAAATGTTCCACTTGGAGACCAAGGCCATATTCATCAGAAAATCTTTTCTCAAAGGCTTTTGGATCCTCACGATCACTTTCCTGGATCATCACATCTGCAAAACCACATCCAATATATATGATCGAGCGCCAGGCATCATAAACGATGTAATGATGAGATTTATCAGAATAAACATAGCTACGACCAACAAATATTCCTTCTTTTTTTGAAATTAGGCAACCCCAGGTCATCCCAGGCCTTGTACGCAATCTAAAGGGTACCTTCTTTCCACATTCATTAACGTATTTGGCTATGTCAATAATGCTGATGTCGCCTGCACCTTCCAGTTGCATCTGCTTCCTTGTGACTGTACGAAATTTTCCAGTTGCAAAGTCGAAGGCATTCAAACAACAATTTCGTCCACCAAGATTCGAGTGTTGTATTTTGCAATGACGGTGCATGACAAGACCACCTTGATCGGGTTGTTGTTTTTTTTGACAACACAAAATATCTCTTGCCAATATGGCACTTTTTTTTGAAGTGGTCCATTTAGGGCAAGCAATGTAACCACCAGTTCCACGAGTTCCACAGGTATGTTTACGAGAAATCACATCAATGCCTCCACCTGCTGCACTAGAACCGACCAAACTACTCAGGGTAGAGAAGTCAGAACAGGCAGTAGCAGGGACACTGACATCATTTCTGATATCATCTTGTTGGTCATTTCGAGATATAGGAACATATATTGTAAAAGAATATTTGAAATTTGAAATTCATTAGACACATTGGATATAAAATAAATAAAACTTGAACTATAAATTTGAAATGAATGACGTAAATGTACATTTTTGTTGGGTGTTATTTTGTTTGTATGGTCATCATGAATGTATCCACCAGTATGTTTACAAGAAGTCACATCAATGCCTCCACCTGCTGCACTTGAACCGCTCGGGGTAGAGAGGGAGGAACAGGCAGTAGCAGGGACACTGAGATCATTTCTGATATCATCTTGTTGGTCATTTCGAGGTATAGGAACATATATTGTAAAAGAATATTTCAAATTTGAAATTCATTAGACACATTGGATATAAAATAAATAAAACTTGAACTATAAATTTGAAATGAATGACGTAAATGTACATTTTTGTTGGGTGTTATTTTGTTTGTATGGTCATCATGAATGTATCCACCAGTATGTTTACAAGAAGTCACATCAATGCCTCCACCTGCTGCACTTGAACCGATCAAACTACTCGGGGTAGAGAGGGAGGAACAGGCAGTAGCAGGGACACTGACATCATTTCTAATATCATCTTGATCACCAGTATGTTTACGAGAAGTCACATCAACGCCTCCACCTGGTGCACTAGAACCGTCAAAACTACTCGGGGTAGAGAAGTCAGAACAGGCAGTAGCGGGGACACTGACATCATTTCTAATATCATCTTGATCATTTCGAGATATAGGAACATATATTGTAAAAGAATATTTCAAATTTGAAATTCATTAGACACATTGGATATAAAATAAATAAAACTTGAACTATAAATTTGAAATGAATGATGCAAATGTACAGGCGACTTGCTTTCCAAGATACTTTCAGTCAATTTGGACCTTGGCAAAAACAAATTTGTACCATTTAGTTGTGGACTACGTGGACTTTTGATTTCTATGGGGGGCTTCCCTTGATAAATGGAGTCATCAATCACTTCTTCTTCTTTTTCTCCCCGACCAAACTCTGCGGAAGCGTTAAAATTACTATCAAAGGAATTTTCTTGATCATTCCCGAATACTATTGATGACTGATTGCAGCCGTCAAATACACAAGCTGCCGAAAGATTTTGGTAACTTGTGGTGGAAACGTCCGAGAAAAACGATATATTCATCGTTATCTCGAAACAGTTACTGCCTTGAACAGACTCGTGTTGCTGTTCGTTGTCGTGAACAGTGTCGCTGTTGTGAATGATCAATAATTCAAAAAAAGAACAGCTCCTGGGACCTGGTACCAATCGCAATCAATCGGAATCAATCGAAGCGGCACACACACATCAATCACTTCTTCTTCTTCTTTTTTTTTGATGGATCGATCGAGTCGACCGACGTTTGGCGCGCAATGAGCGTATTTTTTTCATATCGGTCAAATTTTAATTTATTTTTCGTGTTTTCGCTAGTATTCTTTCATACTCCAAGCTTATATAATATAAATAATATTGGAGATTGATTATATCATCGAAATGTCTTGATTGTAACAATACTAAGTGCGTACCAATGCCTATAGATTACTCAAAATTTGAAAAGATTGAGGTTGTCGAATCTAGAGCCGAGGAAGATGCTGTTGCTGCCGCAGAAAGTGAAAGAAATGCAGAAATGTTGGCTACTGCCAAACGCCAGGCGGATGACGATGGTTCAGTCTCTGGAGTATCGTCCGTACCTTTTATTAAACCGAGTGATCGGAATTTAGCCATTGAAAAGCTATCACAACTCAGTGTTGAAGAGTTAGAGGCTGAGTTAGCGAAACCTGCTGCTCATAATTACACAAAGCGTATCATCAATGCCACTTTGCGATATAAAAAAGATCAGGATTGTAAAGAAAAATATAGAAAAAAGGTTGCACAACATGGCAAAGGAAAACCTCTACGTTTAAGAAAAGGATTCTTTTCAAAAAAAACGGCAAAGGGGCTTTATGATGATAAGCCTACAATGAAAACAAATATGAAATCTAAAAAAAAAAATGGAGAAGAAAACACTTTTCCTTCAAGAATGAATGTGAGACCGTTTATTTTGTTATCCGTTGTAGCACTTGTTGTTACAATATTTTGTGTATTTAATACTACATAATAGGGTTGTAGATATATGTACCTAGGATTAGATTATGAAAGGTTTTCATTTTTTTTAAATCGTAAACACTTTTGAAATAGTTTCTAAAATAGAAAATAATATTTAACATTCTAAATAACACGTTTTTATTATTACATTAAATTCAACTTGAAATATAAAAATATTGTATATGTTTATTTTTATGAGCCAGAGATATAAAAGTGATGTCGCTGGATATAGTACAACATATCAAGCATATAACGAACTAACATACCAAAAAGTGGAACGTAATATATATTGTGAAAAATATTTTTTTTTGTTGAATTTGTTAGGTACGAAATTTCGTACGAAAAAAAAATAATTTTGAAATTGAAAAAAATAAAACATACTTGACAAAGAGCTAACTTTGTCTGTTGCTCTTTTTGTGACAGAACTGAAGAAAGGTTCTCTAAGTGCGTAAAGTAACCACAAAAGTTTTCGTCTAGAAAATTCCATACTAATAAAAGATGGTACTGATCCGCCTCCTACAGTAGTTGCTTCATCACGTTTTTCTGCTGATTTCACAGCTGCATTTGAACAACGATAGCTCGCAAAGTCAATAGCAAGGGATAGGAGAAAAGGAGCCCAGAACATATTTTTCTTTGTATTTGTATTTTGTTTAGATCGCATCAATGAGAAAACTACAGGTCGTATTATATACAGTAATTCACCAATACTGGAATATACACCTCGTGGAGTATTTGGAGAACGAACAAGTGTTCCTTTGTTCTTCAATTGTTTGAATTTGTGAGCAGAGAGTCCAGAAGGAAGTGGTATCAAAGAGCCACTACGACGACCTCTCCACCACAATTGTTGATCTTTTGTTCTTTGAACATCGTCGTCAATTGGCATGTACAAAGAATCATTTATTTGGGTAGCCCAGCCACTACGTATAAGAATCATAATTCTAAGAGCAGCCTTCAACAACTCGACATAAGTAATTGTACGCCACTTTGACTTATTTCCTTTTCTAGCAGAGAGCATTTCAGCAACTACAGCAAGATTACTTATCAGGGTCAATGCCCATGCAGATTTGCTACCAATTGTTGTTTCACCTCGAGATATAATATGGTCGTTTAAAGTTCCTATTGTATTTATAACTGCGTACACACCTTCAGCTAGGAGACCAGACCTCTCATCAAGTTGTGAAGAGCATAACAACGTTAGCATACGCGCTCCGTCCTCAAGCTTTTTAGCAAAATCATAGTTTTTAGACAACCATTGTCTATAGCCATACTTTTCTTGGATTGCATTTTGGGTAGGTCCCATTGTTTTTGTTTCTAATTTCGTCTTGATCATTTTTCATTCCTTTTTTTTTAATTAATTCTGTCGATAAATTTTATTCTTGTTTCGCGGAGCTATTTTTTGCCACGTGTCATTCGCCAGTCAAAGTCACGACTCACGAGTCGAGTCGCGTGGTGTTCCCAACACCAAATTCATTAATTAACAACAACAGCCTGGGGAAAGAATATTAGATTATCGATAGATAGTATACTTTTCATTAATTGCATAATAGGTAATTTACATACACGTCTATATAACTACGGCGACTAATTCCTGTATGATGTTGCAAATACTTCGAAGATTGAATCGAAACACACTCTTAGACAGAAAGTATATGTCATCAGTGGCGTCGGCACTATCTCAATCTGCTCTTGAAGCAGAGATTGCTCTCACAAAGAGGAAAAATTTATTAAAACGAGCCGCTGCAATTGATAAGTTATTGATATTGCCACCCGACGATGATAATGATGAGCAAATTCGCGTAATGAATGTAGATGATAAAGCTTTAGCTGCTAGCAAACGTACCCCTTTTCTAATGCCTGACGACATTGTCTTACCTGAAGTTCCTAAAATTCCTAAAAAGACTACTGAAAATTCAAGTCCAGAGATTCCAATAATATCATGCAATGCAAGCGGGGACCCGAATACACCAACATTGTGGAAATCTTGGGGAGAATATTTCGCTTTTAGAGGATATGAAGGCGAAATCAAACTAGACGAAAAAGACCGTACTTTGATGCAGAAGGTAACCGCAGCTCTCACTTGTCCTTTAACACTTCACTCTGCGATACAGAACTTACCAACTACCGTTCTTGATAAAAAGCATCTTGTTATTTACGTACTAGGTGCTGCATCTCAAGAAGAGTCTTTAATTCGAAATTTTTGGCCTGAGTTGGGCGCAATGATGCCTGATGTGTTTTTTGAATTTGTTTTAATTGGACCTGATTTGTCAGAGGACACAAAGGCAAACCCGATTATTCAAATCAACGACAAAATCACAGCAGCATTTATGAAATCAGATTATATGACTTTCCATAATGAAGTTAGAGCAAATTTGGATAAAGACACTGGCTCTGATAGCACTGTTGAGAAAAAGATGAAACCTGATTTATATGTTGCGTTTAATGCAGGATTAAAATTAGATGAAGTAATGTGGAAAGATACAATTGAAACTATATTAAATGAAGAAGTTCCTTTATTTGCGACAGCCAATTGTTTAGAAGATGTTAAAGGTGATGGAGAGTTTCTATATGAGATAGGCGCGCATTTTACAGATTCATTTAGTGATTCTAAAGATGAGCTAAAAAAAGGTCGAGTGAATCCTTTTTCTGCACAACTATTTGAAAAACATTCAGGTAGAATTGCTCGTAGTAATGCATATACATTGACAGTGTGTGGATTTTCACAGGAAAAATATGACAACACTTTGGGCAGGTCACTAAATATTTCATAATTTGGAAATCATTATATAATGCTTATAAACAGCTTGTGTGCCTTTCACATTAAAATAGTACTACATTTTTGTTAATTACTAATAAGCCATGTACATTTTTGTTAATTACTAATAAGCCATGTACATTTTCTATTACTATTCCAATTTTTCGTGTCGTGATTCATTCCATTACCTGGCATTTGTACTACTTTAATTTCTCTCTTTTCTCGCGATACATCAATAGTTTCTAAAAGTGCTTTACAATAACTATCAAATGGAGTTTCTGATGATCGGATTGGTTCAAGATTAATTTCTGTAGCTATAGGTAACGGTCTAGGAGGTCGACTTGCACTGCGTAATACAGGACATTGTCCCTTTTTATGACCTAAACCTCCACATTTAAAACAAGGTATTTTTGATAATATGTCTATAATTGTTTCTTTCTTTTGAATTGGATCACTCGGTAACTTACTACAATCACGAAGATAATGCCCTTCTTCTCTACAATAAAGACAAGAGTTACGTTTCTTACTACAGGCAAGTATCCGAAGTTTTTCTAATTCTAAACGATTCTTTATTTCAAATTTCGTCTCATATTGTCGAACAGCAACTGATTTTTGGTTAAGTCTAGGTAAACAACAAGGTGCCAGACAGAGAAAATGAGCTTTTTCTACACCTAAACGATTAAACGTTCCTACACAACATGGACTTAAACCTTTACATAAATGAATACCAATCAAAGCTAAGGGGCCTGGTTGGTTCCGAAGAATATCAATAAAATTATTGTTGTGAATATTACAATTATCAATGAGCTCTATTGGTAAACCAGCAACTAAAATACTATTTCCGTTGAATCCATTCCCATGAATAAGAAAATCACTTTGCTCAATATTATTTTCATAGTATTGTAGATATTCCGTATTCGCAACCTCTATATGATACCAATTCACTTTCTGCTTTGTCATTTTGTCCAATGCGACAATTTTCTTTACTCTAGCACGGAGTGCGGGAATTCTCGCAGCAAGGTACGATAAAAGCATACTAAAATAACCTTTACCACAACAAAGGTCAACAACAGTTATTTGCTTTTCGCTATTTCTACAGACCTCTTCATTTTCTTCAACCTTGTTTATTCCTAAGAACTCAAATAGTGACTGCAATGCAACCGTGCTCTCCTCGATTTCATGGAGCAAGGCTCGTTTATTTAGAAATGACTGCCAACGTTTTTGACCTGAAAACCTATTATCCCAATTTTTGAGTACTTCAACAATTTCCTCGACGATATAACCATACCTTTTCCTTCTAGAATCTGTCGAAAGTAGTTCAGAATGAAGCAACTGCTCTTGGACTTTAGATACAGACCATTGGCGAGGTCTAGACGTACTCATGTTGCAAACGCTATAAAATCAAATAACTAAAAAGCCCTAAAGCCTTCTCGTATGGTTTGTATAGTAGGCTACTGTAGCTGGTAGTATCCGTAGTATATTTACGTAGTCAAAACTCTTGATCGACTGACTGCATCATTGATTGCATTCGATTCGACACGGAATCCAGAGGAGCAGTCAGAATCAGTCAAAATATAGGATACAAATTTTTACACTCTTACGCATATACATTAGATTACGACGAATTCGATAATTCTATCGCTACACTAAACATACGTAATATGCCAGTCCCAGAAAAGAGTGAATATGAGTTGCAGAGAGAAGCAAACATTCGAAGAAATAACTCTGTGCTAAAGCAACTTGATTTACACATCGCGAGACGTGAATTACTTTCTTCTCTCAAAGACCCAAAAGGTGAAAATAATGCAAAACAGTCTAACCGAACGAAGCGCAAGAGAAATCCGCCGGTACCTCACACGGGACCTTTACGGAGGTCATCGCGAAGGAAAAGCACATCAATGAAGGAAAAAACAGATACGACAATAGCTGCAGTTTCGAACGAGGAATTTGGACTGGGTACTATAAGTGCCAAGGACTATTGGGAGCGCGAAATAAAGGCAGGACGAGTACAACCCAAAAGTAGAATAGAAGTTGAAGGTCATTACCGAGGATGGGTTAATGAAGAGGTGTGTAAGAAGCTTGGTATTGCTGATAGTGCTGCGGAAGCCTGGGCTGCTGGTGGCGGTGGAAAATTCACTTGGGGTAAAGGTGTAAAAGGAAAACTTAGTGCAAAAGAGTCTGCAAAAGGTATGTTATTTAAGAATCCAAACCAATATTTTTATCGTCATTGTGCACCAGGCGAAGCGCATTGGATGGATTCGGATCATTCCTGGTCAAATTCTGAAAAAGAATTATTTTTAAAAGTTCTAACAAAGTATGGTGGTGGAGATAAATGGGGCTTATTTTCAAGTCATATACCTCATAGAGTAGGATATCAATGTTCACAGTTTTACAGAAAAGTTTTGATCAAGGAAGGAGATGTTATTGATCCAAATTTTGCTATAGCAGAATCTTCAGGTCGACCAGTGTATATAGGGAGAAAGGGTGGTGCAAAGGGAAAGCGGTAATACTCTAGATATTTTCTTTCAAAAACAAAATTGGTGATTCTTTTCATATTGCAATGAAAAGAAAAAAAATAGTAGATATAAAATGTCATAAAAAATACAAATATTTTTACTTTTTGAATCCAAAATACCTGTGATGTAATTTTCATCTTCATCAATTATCCAATACTTGTACTTCCATAATGATTTGTTTCGGGATGGTTCATATTTATTTTGGTATCAACATGAGCCGTTTGAAAATAATGATCAGAGTCCGAATCCTTCCTTGTTTTGAAAAATGATCCAAGTTCATTATGATGATGCATATTTATAGTTGCACAATTTTCGACTTCCATAGAATTTGCACCTTCTACTTGAATCGTTGTGTGGCGTATTTCGTATTTTTTAGCAATAGATTGAGCGGCATCTAGAGCTTTTTCTTTGTCGGTCGCAACGACATGAACTGTTAATGAAAGTTTTCCAGAAGAATTTAACGGCCAGATGTGTAAATCATGAGCATCAACAATACAAGGAACTTCACTTAGATCTGAATAAATTTGACCCGACATTCCCACTGGAGCAGCACTGAGAAGAATATTAAAACCTTGCCTGAGAATTCCCGGTGTTGTGGCAAGCACTAAAGTAGCAAATACGAATGTACAGAGAGGATCCGCAACAGTCCATTTTGGATTATACCAAATTAAACCTGCCGCACACATAACTCCAGCATTTTGTACCAAATCTCCAACAACATGAATAAGAGCTGATCGAACAGCGATACTCTCAGTCTCTGTCTCTTTTGCAATAATGCCATGTGAGTGACCGTGTGAAGAACCAGGAAGTTCGCCGTGAGAATGACCATGACCTGAATATGCTAAAATTAATCCCATAATGACATTAACAAACAAACCCAAAGTTGCGACTATAAACATAATTTTACCATCAACAGGACTCGGATGTATTAGCCGATTAATCGCTTCATACACTAAAATACCAGTCAGAAACCATAACATCAAAACACTAAGAATTGCACCAATGACTTCAGCTCTCTGGTAACCATAAGTATACTCTAAGTTTGTCGGTTTTTGTGCTACATATAGCCCAAATAAAGAAATAGCAAATCCAGCAACATCACTGAGTAAGTGCGCAGCATCAGTCATTATTGCCAAGGATCCCGCGATATAACCTCCAATAACTTCTACAATCATGAAAACAAAACAGAAGCCACCGGCACATAACAGTTTTCGTCTAGCGACCAAATACGCTTCTCTATCATGGTCTAAATCATGTGAGCCATGACTGTGTCCGTGATCACTGTGGTGACTGTGTCCGTGATCGCTTTGATGACTGTGCCCGTGATCACTTTGATGACTATGACCGTGATCTTTTTGATGGCTATTCCCGTGATCACTTTGATGACTGTGTCCATGATCACTTTGATGACTGTGTCCGTGATCACTATGATGCTCGAAATGACCGTTGTCATTACCACTGTGACTGTCGTTGTGACTATGACTATGCCCATGGTCAGCACCACTATGAGCATGTCCATGAAAATCCACATCTTCAATCCTTTGATACGACATGTTTTGAATAGAAGCGACACTGGGTAGTCACGAACCAATTCAAATAAATAAAGATAATGCACACAATGTTTAGATTTGATTGTTATTCTGAATTTCTAGAAGTACTGGTGAAATACTACCATTGAATACTGTCATCTTTCTTGTTCAGATCGAACCGGAACCCGGTACCTTTAATACGGCCTGGAATTTGACAGTTACATTTCGATTTCTTTCCTTTTTTTTTGACATCTTTCTTTACTTTTAGAATATTGAAGTAAAGTTTGAGTATATATGATGACCTTTCCGGTATCAGGGAAATCGCCTACTAGAAATAGTACACGGATACAACATAGTAGAGTGTATTCCAAAAATGTAGACCGGGTACCAAATAATATAAATAATATAGTTGAATCCATGCCTAGTGTTTCAGAGCGTCTTCAAGTTACCGTCCATGGAGGCTCAGATGAAATTGAAAAGATACATCACCAACGTATTGAAGAACATGAATTAGCCAAAAGAATCGGAGAGAGCCTACATGAGATTGTAGAAAGACCGAAAACTATATTTGATAGACGATTAAAAAAAATGAAGTCTGTTATAGAACTTGATCAAACTCGGTATAAAAGAGACTTACAAAATCACGAGATACATTCAAATAGAAATAGACCAACTGATACTTCTTTACTTCCTACATCCATATTTATGGATTCTATTCTGCGCTTAGAGTTCGGCATTACTCCAGCTAATATTGCAGAAGTTGCTTTTGAAATGGATACACAAGATATCGGATTAATTGACACAAGACGTTTCTTTGCAACTTTAGATTTAGCCCACGCAGTATATATTAAAAACAAAAATAACTCCAAAATAGTTGCACCAGATAGTTCTACTACTTCATTCAGAAATTACAATGTATCGCCAAATTCTGGTTATTGGCCACAAGTACCATATTCAGATACACTTCATAATCATACTGAACGATCATTAGAAGAAATAAAGAATCGATCTAGAAAGGATTTAGAATATGAAAAACACAAAACTACATTCAGTGCGTTAGGTCTAGATGTTGATCATTACATTAGTGGTGTGTCAAGTAGTAGTAAGAAATATAAAAACCGTATACAAACAGATCGAAATAGTAAAAGAAAAGGCATTTCTGAAAACGTTCATCAAAGTTTGAATGTTTCAACAACAGCTTTCACACCAGAAGAACTTAGGATAAAAAATAAAATCAAGAAACTTGAAATTGAACATGAGAAAATGAAAGAAAAATTATCTTTCACGAAAAAAAAACTTGACATTCAACAAGAGAGAATGAAAGAAAAAATATCTTTCACAAAAAAGAAAATACATAGAGCAAATAATATTCTTGTATCAAATACACCTACACAGAAACTGAAAAAATGGAAAACTAGAGCCGGTTTAACCTCAGATAGAAATTTGAAAGACAACTACAATAGCCCGAAAACAAAGTTTGCTCGTGTGAAAACAACTAGTCGAAAGAGTACAACTACATCGAGAATTCCGAATACAGTCGCATTTGGATCATCAAAGTCTGAACGCTTCCCCTTAGTAAGCAATAGAAAAACAAAACTCGTGGAGGATGCGTTTGTTGACAAAGAACTTATAGAATATGAGACAGCTATTTTAGAAAGAGCTATGATTAGAAGTGGTACTGATCCGAAAGAAATTGCTGAAGTTCTTCTAGAATCAAAACGTGAAGAGAGCAAAAAACGCAAAACTCACAAAAGTAGTACAAGAAAAAATATTAGTCTTTTAAATGCAAATATAAAAACTAAAGGCTCAAAGTGGAATCCTAGTTATAGTGAGGCATACTCATATTTATCCAGGGGAATGATGTGGGATGCTCTTGTGTGGCATCGGGATCGTGTGACGGAACTTGAGCAAAGTGTTGCCTGTTGTTATGCTTCAGTTGGTGCTGCTTTTGCGTCAATGTATGCAGCAAGGACCGCACAGAGCGTCTCTGCAAAATTGTCTGCACTTGTGGCCGCATTAGCTGCAAATAAAGCAATGTCAAATGCAAAATTACTTTCCACTGGGGCATTGACTGCAGCTGAAGTTTCAGATAATGTCAGAACTCATATTAGAACATGGGCGACAGTTGTTTTACAAACAATTGTACGTGGTCGAAATTCTAGGAAACGTCTTTTTCGAAAGCGTGCAGCAAAGCAAGCTGCAAAAATTTCAATGGATGCTGCATTATTTGCAATTTTGGTGACTGATATTGACGAAATGATACTTGAGGCATCAAAACCAAGACTTGGGGCAAAACAGCTTAATTCAAAGAATGATTTTGAGGCAGATGAACGAAAAAAGGCTGCAATTAAAGTAATTTTGAGTCATCAAATGCCTGAGGTTAGAGATTGTGTAGAATGGGATGTGTCTTCCTCAAGTATATTTGGACGTCGAAAAACAGAAAATGATGCCCGAGATTATGTCAACAATAAAAAGCTTTATAATCGAATTTTTCTAACAGATTGGAAACAGAGTGGAATACAAAAGCTTCTCAATAACGAAGAGGATGATAAGAACAGTATCCAACGCGAAATATCTTGTCTTAAACTATTTATACAAAAATACTATCCTCTTTTACTAGATGTCTTTTTGGTGCGTGCAGTGGAAGATCTCAAACGTCGAGGCAAGCAAATGTACTTTGTTGGGCCATCTGATTTTGCAGATTTTTGTGAAGATATTCATATATTGGATAAAAATCTATCTCAAAATGACTGTGCAATTTGTTTTGTTCAAAGTACTGTTACAACCCAAGGACAATTTTCAAAGGCAGAAGCAAAAAATAATTTCTCAAAGTTGTTATGTCGACCACTATTTCTGCATAGTGTTGTTCGACTTGCATTGCGAAAATTTTGGAAGAAAAGTGATTCTTCGATTAGTAGAATGGAGGCAGTTCAAATGTTAATCGAAAGACATATTATGCCTTTCTCTCGTCGGATGTCGCCAGATAAATTCCGTATTGAATATTTATACCACCCATCGATTGATGATTGTTTCAAAAAATATTTATCCTCGTGTCGCAAATGTTTCATATTTTGTGGTGGATACTTCAAGAGTTCCACCAATAGATTAAGTACGATAAATTACCAGTCGTTTCGACGAGTCCTCAAAAAATGTAATATTGAGATTGATCAATTTCGGACAAGGTGGGCATTTCTTGCGAGTACCCCATACGTAGTAAACCATTTAATCTCAAATAGACATCGAGAGCTTTCTTTCCTTGACTTCCTTGAAGCAATAGCACGAGTCGCACTTGCAAACTACGATGATGAAAGGCCATTAGTAGAGAAACTTGATGTACTACTTACAAGCATAGCAAATGCTTTTACGTAAATCTTATAAATCGCATTTTTAAAACTGAACTTTTTATTTGTTAGTAAAAGGATCAAAATCTTTTTTTAAACGAAAACTGAAAATTTTATTTGTCAATACAAGAATCAAAAAATAATAACCATGGGCTATACTTACTCAAATGTTTCTACCCTTCAATTTAGAAATTTCAACAAACATAACCATCTTCACCCAACTCCTTGAGTTGTGGTAATGCTGGGAGGACAACGCCAGAACATTGTCCAAATCCAACACGAAATCCATCGCCGTTACATGCACCTGTCATTATTACTTCATCACCGTCTTTGAGAAATTTACGTACAGAACCATCGGGGAATCCTGTTATTTCGCGCTTCCCTTTCCAGCACATTTCCAACATAGAACCTAAACCAGGTGGTACTTCAGCACCTTCACCGTCATCCATTGTTGTCGAGATTGTTCCAGAACCAAAAAGATCTCCTGGTTGCATATTACAGCCAGAACTACTGTGATGTACCAATTGCTGCTCAACTGTCCAATACATAGACTTAAAATTTGATGTTGTAATACGGTGAGGGTTTGACCACTCCTTTCTGGAGATAGCAACATGAAGATCAATATTGTAACTTCTGTAGTCGGTTGATCGAAGATACTTATGAGGCTTGGGAATTTGACCGGACAGTCCAACGGACGTTTCCTCGCGGAATGGTTTCAAAGCATCCATAGTAACAATCCATGGCGATATAGTAGTCATACAATTTTTTCCCAAAAAAGGACCCAATGGAACATACTCAAACTTTTGTATGTCACGAGCACTCCAATCATTCATCAAGACAAGTCCAAATATATTTTCTTCGAGGGCATCATTAATATTGATAGGCACGCCGAGTTCGTTTCCTTTACCCACAAAGCAACCAATTTCTAATTCGAAATCCATTAGCCTACAAGGACCATACCGGGAGCCCTGTTTATTATCCTTAGCATCCTTTTGTAACTGACCACAGGGACGACGGAAAGGAGTGCCAGATACAACAACAGAAGAAGATCGTCCATGGTATCCGATAGGCATACGAGTCCAATTAGGTTGAAGTGCATTTTCTTTACCTCGAAACATTGTACCAACATTACTGGCATGTTCCTTTGAAGAGTAGAAATCGGTGTAATCGCCAATTCTTGTTGGTAACAACATCTTGACCTCGCTTTGGGCAACAAAAGCTTCACTACGCAATGCCTGATCGCCCTGCAATTCCGCGCACTCAGATGATAACAATTCTGTGACTTTTTGACGAACATATGACCACGATGGTCTACCAAGCGACATAAACGTATTTAACGTTGATTCTTGAAGAGCACTTTCCGTTCCTACTGGAGCAGAAGCGAACTTACCGACCCTGGAGAGTACTCCAAGATCAAGAATTAAGTCACCAATAGCAATACCTATTTTACCGCAACTATCAGTGCTTCGCTGAAATACTCCATATGGCAAATTCTGGATTGGAAATTCGCATTCCGCTTTATACATTACCCAACTTCGCATGGTATGGTGTGTTTTTTTATGCTTCTTTGGTTCTGGTGAATTCATTAGTGACACAATTATTGCGCAGAGAGAGAGAGCAAATATGCAAATATATCAACGCGAATTCGAAAGACTGGCCAATAATAATATCGCGGCAGCAACAAGATTTCGTGTTCGAAATAAAATAGTAGTCAGTCAGTGTCGAACTTCAGCAGTGATACTTTGAGCTTTAATATACTGAACAATTGAGTGTCGAAATCACAAAAACCCGAGATTCATCTTGTCTTCCAGTACAATGGATGGGTTGGATAACCTTTCAAAAGAGGAACTGATTGATTTGGTACAGCAATACCGTAGTGGAAGTCCTAGAATCGAAATTAACGGTCGTATCGTAGGTTCTCATGTGCAACTAGAAGAGCCTCCTCTTAAAAAACTTCGGCTGTCTACAATAACTAAAAAAGTCATTACAGCAACTGTACATTCTTCCATTAGTGTAAATAACAAAACAGCAAAAGTGAAATGTAAAAAGAAGAAAAAGATCCGTCGACCATTTGATTTCTCACAATATAGACAGCGGCATATTGCTCTTAAAGTTTGGTATAATGGAGAAGATTATTTAGGTCTCGCATCTCAATCTGATACGGATAATACTGTAGAATCAAAACTATTTGATGCTTTACAAAAAACTTGCCTTATTGAAAACCGTTTATCATCTGTGTATTCCCGTTGTGGTCGCACCGATAAAGGTGTTAGTGCATCAGGTCAAGTTATTGCTTTGAACCTTCGGTCAAAACTCAAACGTGGTGTTGCATTTGTTCCCCGTGTTCTCACAGAAGCCGCATCAAAGTCTGCTGCCGAAGGTATTAAATATATGGAGTATAAGTCTAAACAAATTGATCTTATTGATGATAGTGATAACGTTGTAGTCAAAGTGGAAACTGAAATGTTCGGAGGTTTCCGAAAAACCTGTCTACATCTTCCAAAAAATGCAACTGTTGCAGATTTGGAAACTAAAATCGATCACTATATGGGAATTGCACCGATTGATACAATCATTCAAATATTGGACGAGAAAAACTCAACTTGGAGAGATGTTGGTGCATCAGAATCTTGTGTTTTTGAGAAACAGTTCAAAAGTAGAACGCTCAGTGTTCGTTTAATACCTTCAAGTTCATTAGAAAGTAAACTCAACATGCACAAAAAAGAACATGACTACGCAATGCTACTAAATAATGTATTACCTTTAGAAATTAGAGTTTTAGGTTGGTCCGAAGCTCCAAGACAAAAACATACATTTCGTTTGAAAGAATTAAATGAAAAAAATGAATCTCAAACATTGCAACCATTTGATGCACGATTTAGTTGTCGTAGTAGAACTTATAGATATTTCTTCCCAAAGAGATCCCTCAATCTTCATCAAATGCAAGAAGCAGCATCGTATTTCGTTGGTCAGCATGACTTTCGTAACTTTTGTAAAATGGATGTGGTAAATGTCCACAATTTTGTTAGAGAAATTCTCACCTGTAAAATATTTAAAGCAACCCAAAACGGAGTAAAAATTTTAGAAGAAGAAGAAATGAAAAGTAATGATGAAACAATACAAGAAAACAATACTGATGAAGTTTTCGTATTTGAAATTTGTGGACGTGGATTTTTATGGCATCAAGTACGTTGTATGGTTGCGGTACTATTTCTAGTCGGTCGTGGTCAAGAAAACCCTTCTATGTATGTTTTATTTTTTTTTCAATTTCGAATTTATTTTTTTTTCGTACGAAATTTTGTACCTAACAATTTTTTTTTTTTTTAAATATTTTTCTAAAATACATAATTAAACAACTTTTAGATATTTCAAAATGCCCTTGTAAACCTGGATACGACATGGCACCAGACTGGCCTCTTCTTTTGTATGATTGTAGTTTTGATAACCTTGATTTTGATCACACAATTAGTACACGTGCATTGTCATCAATTAGGAAAGTTGTTGAAAAGCAATGGTGTCGATATTCTGTGAAAGCGGCAATGGCCAGAACGCTGCTACAATCAATAGAAAATGCGAGTCATTCTCCCGAAGAAGATTGTTTTACCGTTGATGCAGATTTTACTGATAATCGTACAAAGAAGTATACGAAATTGTGCAAACGACACTGCGGTGGTACATATGAAGATAAAGTAGCAGGTTTAAAAGGGAAAAAAAAAGCTCGGATGGAAAAAAATATGGCTATGAAGGTTACTCAATCTAATTTTTTATAAAAAAAAATGATCAACATTTTAACACATTACTGTCCTTTCTTATTGTACATAACTTTTCACATGAAAATATCTACTTTTTAGACCAACCACCACTGCTACCTTTGCTAGTACTTTGGTAATAGCTTCCACCACCAGACGAAGACGGAGCAGTGTAAAAATTACCACTGCCACTGCTGTAGTAACTTCCTCCGTTGGAATTTGAATAACGATATGAGGAGCCTCCATTATACGATGAATAGCTATTCCCTGAGGAATTCGTACCGGAATTCGTTACGCTGTGTCCTTTAGGCATTATGCAAAGTAGCGATGTAAAATTTAACGATTTGGATGAACTCCGAAAGATTGAGTAATAATATATTCTTGAAAGTTTAAACTGGGGGTAGCAAAACAAAACACGAAAAAGGGAAAAAAAAGTCCGTTATTTAGGGAGTTTCACGAAAATCTCGAAAGTAACGGAAATAGGTCGCAACTTTGCAAACCAAACTCTACATAAAGGTGTATACAACTCATTTGGTGTTACTCACTTGATTACCCGTTGCTCGATAGTACAAATCTTCAAATATGGAGGATGGTGAGTTTCAGTTCAAAGGGAAAGTTAAAAGAAAGGCAAGCATGTCAAAAAAGGCTTTGGATAAACTAAAACTAGAGTCTTGGCAACATCATCTTCAACTTCAACATCGTAACCGTTATTCGAATCTGCAGTGCGGCGTTCACTTTTTGATAACGGTTTTCATATTGGTAGGAGGTGCTTTTATTTTTCAATTGATAGAAGCAGATGCAGAAAAAGATGCTGCTATTGCTTATCACAAGCAGGCATCATTTGTGCAAGATTATCTCGACGATAGTGCGACTGCTTTTACTACTTTTGAAGCTGCTTCAGGTACCAGCTCTTCAGGATTTAAAAGCGACTTCATATTCACAGTAACAAACTGTAACGCAAACAAAGATTCAACAAAATTGTCTGATGGTGTACAACAATGTCCAGCAGATGCTACTGGGGCTAAATATGTCGGTGTTATACCTTCGTATTTGAAAACACAGCTGGAAGGCTTAAGTAGTGGAGATATTTCAGGTTCGGATGTGAAGGCGATGAGCTGGGAAATCACATCAAGTATATTTTTTATGATGACGATTATTTCTACAATTGGATATGGTACTTTTGCGCCTGCTACGGACGGAGGTAAAGCATTTATTGCTATATTTTGCTTTATTGGAATTGGATATTTCGGATACACCCTGACATTAGTTTCAGATCGCATTCTCGTTTACATTCAAAGAGTGGCTAAAGCATATTATACAAAAAAAATGAATCAAGAGGAAAAACATTACTGGTTTTTACCAAAGTGGAAGCAGTTAATTATTATTAGTTCAGTTTGTATCGTCTACATATTCTTTTTGAGTATGTTTGGCCCAATCGTGATGAGTTGGACTTTTCTACAGTCTGTATACTTTGCTACTATCACATTTTCGACAATTGGATTTGGAGATTATGCTCCAACGTTTAAGCCTGAAAGAGAGGGATGGTTCAAAGCATCTGGATTTTTTGCATTTGCCCTTTTAACTCTACTTGGACTAGCACTTCTGTCTGGACTTCTTGGAGGTTACTCTGAGTATATGGAAGAGCTAGATTTCAAAGCCATGCGGAGAGCTAAAAGGAGGAAAGCTATGAAAAGAAAAACAGGTATGAGGACAGTGGATAAGAAGAAAGAAAAAAACAGCAAGGTTGTTCCACAAGGCAATATTGATGTGGAAGCAGTGAATTTATAAGATTTTTGAACATTTCATGATCTTGTAGCGATATTTAATTTACTTGAATGTATTGAATCGATTAAATTATATATATATAGACGTACAGTATCTTATTTCTTTGTTAATTCTTTTTTATTTCACTTTATGAACTAATTTACTCTCGTACATGTACACGACTTAAATGTTCCTTGACTTTACACTGTAAGTCTCTTTCTGAAGTAATAGCACGTGCAACTCTTTCAGGTATGTTCATTTTATTCTTCTCTTTAATTGTAGTATTCATAATTTGGGCGGTACTTTTCATTAGTTTGGGATATCTGAAAACATCACCTGATGAACGTAGAATAGATTTCATGCTACTTGAATTCATACTATGCTTTAAAGGTGATGGTTTGCCTTTATAGATGGAAAATTTCCCAACATGGACTTTTTTTTTTCCTTTTTTTGAACATTGAACTTTCTTTTTCGTTTTACCTTGTTTGGAAACTTTTGAATCCAAAATAGATACTTTCTTTTTTCGTTGATGCTTATAAAGTGAAAGATCAATATCATCATGAAACATACTTAATGCTGATTTTAGTACACTTTTTCTATCGCGTTTATGTTTTCGACGGATTTGTTTTCTTAATGTATTAGAAGTTTCTTTCAATTCGCTTGCAAGTTTATGTCGCGTCTTTAAAAGAACCTTTTTGGAAGATAAATTAACATTCTTTTCAAGTCGGGCTGCATTTATGTCTTGAACAACCTTTTGAGGATTTTTCAAGACTAGCGTTCCATTTATTCTATCTTTTTCAAATGATGGATTGATCTTGTGTAGAACGCGTGGCGCCCAACCAGACTCATGTCTTTGAATCAAATCATCATTTCCAGTATAAGTTCCTAAAGCTTTTTCTTCGTTTTCGACAGCTTTAGAAATATACTTGATATAATTTGAATGCATTGTACCAACTGAGAAATCAAATGGAGGATGACCACCTGATACGTGCTTTGTTGATTCTATGTGAATAGGTGCATTAATGTTGCGTTTTGGTTTGTGTCTCCAATGGCTTGGAAATTGTTTTGAGATTTTCCTTCGAGCTTTAAGGCGCGTTTTTTCCAAACGCCTCTGGTGTTCCATATGTCTAAGTTGAAGCATAATGCGCTTTTTTTTTTGATGCTCCAAAGCTTTCTCTAAAGATTTTTTAGTAGAGGTTTTGCCATCTTTACTTGATTGTTTTTCTTCGCGCTGTTCATAGGGTGTACTTCTTTTTACCACTGTTGCAGGCTGCTCTTTTTGGTTACTACTCTTTTTCTTGACTTTTTGGATACTACTCTTTTTCTTGACAATACCCCTTTTATGGTTTCCATATTCAAGTCTTCTATTTCGCCGTTGCACAGAGTCTCTACTCCCCCAATTTCCTTCATGGATAATCACAGCAGAGCTAGTGTCACAATTATTTTTTTTGAGTATTCGAAGGGTGTGTTGAGAAATTAGTGACGGTTTCTTCACTAATCTCATCGGCCTTAGGCTTATGAATGGGTATTAGACTACTATCTAGTATGTTTTTGGGTATCAAATGAAATAGAATGGCATCATTATTACAATCTGTAAAGTAGACTAGCTAATAGTATACATGTATCCTAGCTAGAGTAGTACTACCTTTGAGACAGTTCGTAGTAGTTTAGTAAAGTCATATGTACGTAACTGCCAAGTAACCGTTAACTAATTATATAGCTATATATACTACTAGCTATATTATATATTTATTACTTTCTAACGAAGCTTTTTATAACAAATTGGTGTATGATGGTATTAGCACGAACAACCGTTTTCATTAATTGCATAATGAAATGATAATATTTCAATGGCTTTGCTTCAATCAAAGAAATGAGTGTCCTTTCACGTGAGCAGCTCAAAAGTCGTGGAAGCGGTCTAAAGGGCTTTATAAATTCACCATTGACCCAGACTCGTTTTAATGCTCGAAGGGCTTTTTCTCGTGGTGATAGATCTCCTTCATTATCGTTAGACAGCCAACCACATACATCTGCGTCTGACAATTGGTTGGAGCGCTTAAATCGACGGCGGGATTCATTTGATAAACATGGCATTATTCGGATCTCTCGTAATTGGCGGAAAGAGCGGGACAAACAACTCATCCAGTGTGCTCGTTCAACAGGTAATAAAGCAAGCGCTGTCGCAGCAGGTCTTGATGTTTTCGATTTCGATCACGTCAAAGATGCTGATAGTTTGGCTGCAGCTGCCGCAGATGCGGTTGCATACGTGCTGACTGCACATGAAAGTGTTGATCATTCTTCACAGAAACTAGCTGCAACCCACACAAGTGACATTGCTGTCCCTGTCCCTGATGAGAGTTTATTGAAAAGTCAGTTTTCTGAAAATTCATCTTCAGTCGCTTCAAAAATGTCAACAACATTTCAAATATCGGACCATTTAAAACATTCACATGTGAATCGCCAATCTAAAAAAACGAGTTTTGTTGATTTCTCTTATAGTAGAAACAAAAGCTTTCATCAAGCCAATGTTAAACTAGAGGAAGCGCTATCTGGAACTAATCGAAGCCAACCTTCTGAAACTAATCGAAACCAACCTTCAGAAACATCAAAAGATTCGAACATACCGCATCATGAAATAGTCTATATAGATAAAGTAGATCATTCCAAACTTTTACATGAATATGAACAGTTAGATGAAGAAATGCAAATTCTGGAAGATGAGTTAAGAGCATTATTAATGGATGATGATGATCAATATAAAAATGTTGATATAGAAGAAAAAAAATTACAAATTGAGGAAAAAATTAGAAATATTGAGAATAGAATGGAAATAATTGAAGATCATGGGATGATTAATGATGAAGAAAATGTCGGAGATATTCCCATTGAATGCAAAGTCAACGCCACTAGTATCAATAATGATAATAATGTCATTTTGCAAAACAATATTAGTGAAAATTTTCCTGTTAGTAATAAAAATAGTACCATTGGTTTTGCTCTCCACCACAGTAGTAAAAAACCATCAAGTCAAGAAAGTCCAATAGATACAATAGATACAAAACATACAACAAATGCAATAGATACAAATGATGCAAAAGATACAAAAGATATAAAAAATACAAGGGATGATGATATGAATAATGATAATATGATATCTCAAAAAGTAAAACCTAAAGGCTTATTAGAAATGCAAATGTCTATAGATGAAATATGGGAAAACGTTGTGAAAACTCCAGTAAAAATACCAGATAGCAAAAAAAGA
This sequence comes from Stramenopiles sp. TOSAG23-6, assembly GCA_900128565.1. Classification (NCBI taxonomy): domain Eukaryota; species Stramenopiles sp. TOSAG23-6. The sequence goes on along the minus strand of LT635979.1, from coordinate 1,892 downwards.
GAAAATTCAATAAGCACAAGTGTATCTCCGTTTGAGAAGCGATCGCATTTAATGGAAGGGATTTGGAGTTCTCCTGTACAGAAACTAGAAAAAGGATTTCAAAATGATAACGAGGATATTGATTTTAATACCATTCCTGGAGCTCTTGCCGCTGCAATTAAAGCAACATCAAAAGGTACATCTCACCCAGATTATCAAGATGTTTCCCCGCTTGTAGCTAGTGGGTCTGCACTAAATGCCGTTAAAGTTGTTCAACAGATAAATAAAGAGGTTTCACATAGTAGCTATAGTAATAAGATTTATCGTGTGCAAACTAATAGTACTAGAGGAAATGCCAGAATACGAGCTAGTGCGGCATCAGCAGCGCGACAGAGAAAAAAATTTCAACCTTCAAAGATTACCAGGGTATCATCAGCGCAACAAAGAAAGAAATCTAATACCTCAAACATTACAAATAGGATAATAAATGATAATGTTAATAAAGGAGATGAAATTCCAATGCGAAGAAAGCATTCATATGGTGGTAATTTAAATGTTAAATATGCATTTTAGCCATACCTATTACTATCAAATAAATTAAAAAAAATGTTACACGACAATCACTATCTTTAAAGATGAATATCTAATTATATTATATAATATTTATATAGTACTACTACTATCATTATCCGAAGCCTCTACAGGAGCAAAGAAATCAGTTGGACCAAGTGCATCCTTCATAAGTTCTACCATATCCGGTCTTCCTGCAAGAGACGCTGCATCTACAGCTGTTTCGCCGCGAAAGTTTACTACTTGAGGTCTTGCACCCTGATTAAGTAATACTTGCACTACAGCACGATGACCGTACCATGCCGCCTGATGGAGTGCCGTGTATCCCTTTCGAGAATCTCTAGAATTTACATCTGCACCAGCATCAATGAAGTACTTCACAGTTTGAGGTCGACCTTTTCTCGCAGCTTCATGAAGTTTATGGTCCAATTCTTTCTTTGTTAATTTTCTATCATTTTTTTTCTTTTTACTACTTTTATTTGTTTTGTTAGTCTTTACATTAGGTATTGCTTTTTTTTGTGTTTTTTTTTGTGTTGTGGTATTTAGCACATTTTCATTTGAAAGAAGTAAGGTGTCGGTTGAATTATTCTGATGTACTACTGGATTAGTGGAATTATTCTGATTTACTACTGGATCAGATATAGGTTCTGATAATGCAATCGGAGGTGTCGGTGGTGAGATATTCACTGATGTATGAACTTTCGAAATTCTAGACTTTTCTTTTAGTTGCTTCTTTTCAATATTAATCGTATTTGGTGAATATAGAATCATATCTTCATCCATAATGTGGCGACGACCAGCAGGAGAATTAGGACCAAATACGGAGTCAAACATTGGTTGGTGTTCAACATTTGCATTTGGCTTAATTTTATTTTTTTCCACATTTGTATTTGACTTAATTTTATTTTGTTTCTGATTTGTATTTGTATTTGACTTACTTTTTTGTTTCATTATATCGACGTCGTTCGCATCAGATGAATACGAAACTATACCTTCCGCTACATCATCTATTTGATCATTCATGGATTTCGTAACTAACAAATTTCGATTTTGTTGAGTATCACACAAAACTTCTCCATTTATTGATCTTTCGCTAGTCATCTGACCCTTGTTCTGCTGATTCTCGGATGACATCTGCATAATGTTGAAGTGTTTACTAATTGAAAAATTTCCTTGAGTTTTAGTATCTGTTTTACTTTTATTAGGTTTCCCTACAGCATTATTCCAGTTTGCTATTCCTTTTTTCTTCCCATAAAAATCTATAAAACCTTGACGAGTGTATATATTTTGGAAAAATATTTCAAAAAAAATTTGTTAGGTACAAAATTTCGTACGAAAAAAAA
>LT635978.1:0-28350 GCA_900128565.1 Stramenopiles sp. TOSAG23-6 | reverse complement strand
TTAGGTACAAAATTTCGTACGAAAAAAAAATTCGAATTTGAAAAAAAATAAAACATACACTTTCATATAGCGAAACTTCTCCTTTTCCCCAGCCAACAGCCAACATCGTGCCATCCGGAGAATACTCTGCGTCTTCAGCATTCTCATAATATTCTGCATTACCACAGACTTTTTGAAGCTCATTGCCAATTACGCCATCAACAAGTTCATATCTATGCATTACACCTCTACCTCTTTGAGATGAACCAATAGCAATTTCAGTTCCAGTTACAGACACAGCAAGAGCATTACTAGCAGAATAAGGTAAATCGAATGATGAAATAATTTTCCCTGACCCATTGACCGTAAGAACTTTATTTTTCGAAGTCACAATAATGGCCATAGTAGCCTTATCAGAAGGACCAACAGACACCATAGAACGTGGTTGGCCTCCAAGTTTATCCCCAACACCTGCTGAGACTCCATTCATCCAAACACGACACGTGTCATCATTACCAACAGACAAAAGACAATTGTTAGTAAGAGCTGCGATACCTTGCACACAACCATCATGTGCCATTCGGTTATCGTCAGGCACAGCATAACCAGGTAATCGTGAAAGCTGAAGGTAATCAGCAGTAACATCCCAACAGAAAATCATACCACCAAGATCTCCTGAATAAACTGTTTTCCCATCGGATGCGAGTACAAGACTATTTTTAGATACCATAGATGTATGACTATATATAGTGTCGACAAATGTGCCATCTGTAGCTTCAATGACATTGATATCTCCAGCAAGAGAGCCTACTAATAATTTATCGCCGCACATGGATTATGAAAAAATATTTCAAAAAAAATCGTTAGGTACAAAATTTCGTACGAAAAAAAAACCAAATTCGAAATTGAAATGAAAACGCACCGAGAAACACTAACCAGCTGATGATGGACTTGCGGTTTTAGATCTGGAAACGAAGTCACGGTAACTTTATCACGGACAATACACTCATTCAAACACGCTCGTGTTTCAAGATCATACCAGCAAAGTTTTTTGTCACTACCACAGGAAATTACTGTTTTTCCATCCTCTGACCAGCACAAATCCATCACGGAACCTACGTGTCCAGGATTTTCACCTTTCCGTGTACAGTAAAGAAATATGCACAATTCGAAAATATGTTTAGATACAGAGAATGTGGTATAAAAATAAACTTCAAATTGAACGATACATTCTAGTCATTCATTTGAAAAGGGAAAAAAAAAATGTTAGGTATGAAATTTCGTAACAAAAAAAAGTAGACATTTGGTTGAAAAACGTACAGGCCATTTGCTTTAGTTTTTCTCCAGTTTTCCCGTCCCATATGCGAATACGAGTATCTGATGATCCCGTAGCAAATACAGAATCATCAGGACTGTATGCCATAGCATTTACATAATTTTTATGTCCGGCCTTATTACGCAAAAGCACTTTGAACGGAGGTCCTTGATGCAAAATGACATTTCTATCTTCTCCTCCAGTACACACACGAAACGGACGAGATTGACGGAAAGAACAACAATTGATATTTTTAGTGTGTTGCGTAAGCTCACCCATCGCCGATCCTGTGTCCCATCCAACAACTTTGCCTTTGCATCCCCGGGCTTTTCCAACTACAGCGATGCGCTTTGAGTCGGAATCCCAAGCCAAATCTGTAACCTCTCCTGCAATTGGTCGACTTTCCTTTTTCAATAAATGATCCTCCCGTTTCCAAGCCCACACGCGGAGTACTCCTGTTACGTCTGCACTTGCTACCCAAGAACCACTTTTATCAAATCGAGCAACACGGACTGTTTCTTGATGATTCGTGTCAACCAAAGAAGTAGACGGCGTACGTAAACTACGGATGACTGTCATCTTTTTTGCGCCGTATGCAAACGTGTCCCCATCTTTAGCGTTTACAGAAATAGGAGTACGATGCCCTCGCATAGTATTCGGTGCAGGCACAGCCAACCCTGTCTCTGTAATCAGTTCTGCCATGTAGTCCGTCATTGTAGACCACCTTTATAGAGAAAAAGAAGAATTATTGTATGCTGAGCACTTGACACTTGTACCTACTTACTGGATTACGTAGTCAAAGTTAACAGTGTTGATGATAGATTCGTGTGTGGCTCAAAATAGCTGTCAATTTTTTCATTTTAAAATATAAAGTACCGGGTAACAAATGCGCAAAAAATTGACGTTACATTCTGTTCTTGTTTCCTTGTTTTTGTGTTATTTTAACGGTCGGCGTTCTGTAGACAACTTAGTACTCTAAGGAAAGCGAACCTTTACGAGACAAAGAAAAAGACAATGACAAAAGCGAAGCAAAAATCTTATGCTCAACATAAACCATTTGCGAAAGGGGTTTTGATTGTAACATTATTTGCTTTCACTATCATCGCATATGAAACTCAATCAAGAATAAGAAGCACAGGAAGCACAAACGTTTTAAGAAAATTGAGGGTACTTGAGGATAAAACGGAAAACGATCAAAGTACTCCTGTTATTGAAGTTAGTGAGGGTGAAGATGCTGATAACAACGGTAATAACTATACTTCTGAGCCTTCTGAGAGTGATTGCGCTATAGGAATCGTCCTATATAGCTGTGACTCTGTTGATCTGGAAGTCGAAGATACCTGTGGCAATGTGTGTGTATGCTCCAAGGAAAACGTGGAATTCGCCAAGTGTATCACATGTGAATCTGTAGGTCAACCACTCACAGATGTCGAGGGTAATGAGTTGTGCAAATGTACACAAGCTCTTATAGACAACGCTCAAAAAATTGAAAGAATGATTGATGCGATTGATGATGATGGTGGTGATGATTGTGATGATTCAAGTGATGATTTAGGTGCTGATTACGATGGTGATGCAGTTGATGATGATGGTGATGATGTAAGTGATGATGGTGGTGTTTATGATAGTGATGATTATGATGGTGATGATTACGATGGTGATGCAGTTGATGATGCAGATGATGATGCAATTGATGATGGTGATAATTATGGTGATGATGGTGATAATTATGGTGATGATGGTGATAATTATGGTGATGCAGGTGATGATTCAGGTGATGATGCAGGTGATGATGTAATTGATGATGGTGATAATTATGGTGATGATGCAATTGATGATGGTGGTAACAATGATGATGGTGTTTCTTTAGAATGCCAAAACAGAGAAAGTCTTGTAGATACTTGTTTGATTAAAGATCAAGTCCTTAAAGATGCTAATGGGATTCCTTGTAGCGAAGGATGCACCGAGGAAGAAGTTGAGCGTGCCAATAGTGGCATTTATGGTGGTGGTGGTGATGCTGCAGGTGATGATGGTAACAATGAGGATGGTACCGGTGGTGATACAGGTGGTAGTGATACTGGTGGTAGTGATACTGGTGGTAGTGATACTGGTGATAGTGGTGGTGCTGCCNCTGGTGTTGGCGATGGTGGTGGTAGTGATGATGGTACCGGTGGTGCTGATGATGGTGGTAACAATGGCAAAAGAAGATTAGACATGTATGATGATCTCATAAATGACTATTCTGGTGAAGAATCTGGAGATGGTGGCAAAAGTGAATCTGATGATGAATCTGATGACTATTCTGGTGAAGAATCTGGAAATTATGACTGTGTTGGAGAGCTCCTATATGGATGTTCTTATGAAGGTCAGGTCTTCGAGGATAACGATGAAATAANGTGTATATGCACACAAGCAAATGTTGACAAGGCTAATACTGCAATCAATAGTGCATTNGAAAACGGCGAAGAAAGGAGATTGGAAGCAACCCCCGAAAGTAATAGCCAGAATACTACTTCAGCCCCTGGTACATCTNTAGTAGATTCTTTGGAAGCCGACGTGCTTCAAGATATGAAAAATGCTTTACAGTCCAGTAATGATACTTTGGATTCCATTGATATAGAAAATAATATCGATGATACAGTTGATGATTACTTCTTGAATGATGATCTTGATGACTTTGCTGATGATGATTTTGATGATTTTGATGATTTTGGTGGTGAATCCTTCAGTGGGGCTGATGGTTTTGATATCATGGGCAATCCTGCTGAAACAAACATTAATGATGATACACTTGGTGAAGAAAATGCGAATGACACTACATTTGATGGAGAAAATGCTGGTGACATTGCACTTGATGAAGGAAATGCTGATGATAATAGTTTTGCAGAATCTGAGTCCATGGATAATAGTGGCTTTGCGGAATCCATTGATGGTGATGCCACTGATGCGACTGATGTTAATGAGAACACTTTTGTTGATGCGAATGCTAATGCCATTTCTAATGGTGAATCACCGAGTATCAATTTTTCTGCAGAGGCTGAATCGTATTTTACTAATGCAAACTGGGATGATCGAAGAAAATTGGAAGAAGAAGTCGCAGATGAAAGTGACACAGATGCAAGTGAGAGTGACACAGATGCAAGTGAGAGTCAGACAGATGCAAGTGAGAGTGAGACAGATGCAAGTGAGAGTGACACAGATGCAAGTGGCGACAACCATGATCCAGTTCCTTTCACATATGGAGAGAATGTCAATCTTGCAGGAGCCTTTAACCAACTTGCTGCAGATGAACAGAAACAAACACCTGCTCCAACACCAGCAAATGNTTTGAATGCTGGAGAAAATGCTATTATTGAAGCCAACGGAGTTCGTATATAAAATGAAGTATATATATAACAAAGAGTGGTTGTGTGTGAGAATAAAATGAAATATATATAACAAAGAGTGGTTGTGTGTGAGAATATAAAATGAAGTATATATATAACAAAGAGTGGTTGTGTGTGAGTATATAAAATGAAATATATATATAACAAAGAGTGGTTATGTGTGAGAATAAAATGAAGTATATATATAACAAAGAGTGGTTGTGTGTGAGAATACGTTCTTATTTATTTTTCATAACACTTGATTATTTATAAACGAACTTTCAAAATGTAAAAATATGAAAATCAAATCACTGTAACTTCATACACTCTATATCATCACAAGCATTATACTTGTGACTACCATATTATCGAAACACAATGTTTAAATGTTATAATTCAATTAAATAGTATGTAGTACAATATCGCTCCAAGATGCACACGAAATCCAGAAAAAAAACAATGAAAATAGTCGGCTCCGGTCAATAATTGGTTCGACTAGACATCACAACACCACGCTTTGTACTTTCTGGCTTTTAGTAGCCTTTATTTTTCTAGTAGTAGTAGTGAGCTAAATATTCAGCATTCGCTATAATTATACTTCTTATCTTAAACTATAAGGAAGTTATTTAAAGTATGGCACCACTGGCTTTCAGTCGAAATCCTAAAATGTGGTGCCAGGGAGCGGATAGCACATGCGACGCGTGCAAAGCTGAAATTCTAGCAATATCACCCCGCCGTCGCTGCCAAAGGACACAGTGTGACGACATACATTTGTGTACTTCATGTGGTATTACTTGTCCGCAGTGTAGTGCATGTATGTACCGTGATGATGCATCGCCGTATGTACTGCGAGCCAGATGCTTTCGCGAATCGTTTGAGTCTAATAATATCGATTCTTCGACAGTAGTGCATCCTCGGGAAATGGTTAGACGAGCTTTTGTAACATACGCTGAGCGACCTCTACTAGGTGAGCCATGCAACGACGGCTCAGTACATTGGTTCAATTACCATGATTGTGGCATTGCCACTCAAACATTTGCGTCTGAATTATATCAAAGTTGTGCCATTTTCAACCCCGATAGAGTTGCTATCCTAATTTGTGCAACAAATTCAGTTGGCTGGCTTATTTCAGATTGGGCTTGTACATTGGCTGGACTTCCGTCAATTGCTGCAGATTCATCAGTAGATNCGAATAGTGTATTTTTATCAGCTCAGGAAGCTGCCAAAATTGTGGGACGTGTGATTGGAGCAGTTATTGTCGATGCNGCCTGCGAAGNTGAATGGCAAGAACTTTTAAGTGAAACGNGAATTTCCATATTTACAACAATGTATTCTCGTAATTTACTAGTAAAAGAACAAACAAAAGTAACCTTGTCGTCTCCCTTAAGAAACAAAATTGCTGATTTTACTAAAACCAATACTTTGGTCGAAACAACAGGTAATGATTTGGTTACTTGTCTTTTTTCCTTTGGTTCAACTGGTAAACCAAAACCGATATGGTTCGATTCTAATCGTTGGGCGTCTTGGGGAGAGCAAAATCCACCAATTTCTAGACGGGGCAGACTTGCTCTTGCTCGTCGAAGTATTCGAGTATCTTGTGCTGCACTATTTGCACCATTGTCTCATGCGTTAGCTCGTAGAACGTCATGGGGTGAGTTGCTACATGGCGGGCGTCTTGGCCTTTGTAATACTCGCGGTGTGTGTTATAGTAATAGTAATATATCTAATAATAGTGAAACAAATCCGAGAGGTACTAGTGATAGAAAAAGCGATAATAAGTGTAGAGAAATAGATATTCTTGATCAGATCTTTGCTATTGCACCAACCACACTCTCAGCAGCACCGCGCTTCTATTCTCTATATCAACGTCGGTATGAAATCGAGTTACATAATTTATGTAAAGAAAGTAAAACTGTTGAAAAAGCTACAACAACTGCTTTTGGAATAATTCGGCGTCTTGGTGGATCTCGTCTTCGACTAGTGGCTATTGGTGGTGCAGTTGTTCCTCCACCATTATTAGATTTTCTTCGAAAATGTTTTGGAAAAGGTGGTAAAGGCGGTGGTAACGCTGTTGTTTCGAATGGATATGCCATGACTGAAATTGGTGGCATTACACGCGATGGTGTTCCACTGAAAGGTGTACATATCAAGTTGTTAAAACACAAATACCGGGATGATTTAGGTGAGATTCTAGTGAAGAAACCTTTACAAAATGGAGGCACCGATGCAGTGGTATTGGATGCTGCTGGATGGTTCCATACTGGAGACCTTGGTCGTTGGATTGTTCGCCCTGGAAATGAGAATGAACCAGAACGAAAACTTCTAGAAGTTTGTGAACGTGTTAGCTTTACCGTCAAACTAGATAATGGTGAATTTTTTTCACCGCAGACTGTGGAATGGGTATATGAAGAGCACTGTCCCTCTATCGAAAGTTGTGTGCTAATTGCAAGACCTGGTGATGTGAAACCAATTGCTATTGTCATTGTTGCAAATACGAGCATTTCTACAGTAAAACAAAACGAGGTCCCGGTAAAAACAACAGCTGATGTAGCTCGTAAAATTATTAGAGAAATGAGATTAGCAGCATCTGAAGCTGGACTAAGAAGTTGGGAGTGTCCTGATCGTGTTTCGATTGACAGTGGTCCGTGGGATGAGACAAGTGGCTGTTGTTCTTCTCATGGAAAGCTCAGGCGAAATGTTATTGCAAGTCGACACCCAGGTATCATTACTACAACGACAACGTCAACAGTGAACTCAAGCATTAGTAACAATATAGATCATGGTAGTAATGATGTAGTCGAAAGAATATTAGCGTTTTTAGTAGCAGAAACTGATAAAGAGGCAATAAAGTTATTACCTGAAGCCTTGGTAAATTCCAAGGAATTAGATCCTGGAGAATGGTGGACATTATTAGGTGGTGACAGTATTGCTGCAACTTTACTTGTAGCTGCTTGGGATCAACAATATATAAGAAATTCAACCTCAATGTCTATTGAAAGGATTTCCGTGAGGGATATATATGCCCTCTTACCCTGGGATCTTCGAAGAAAGGCGCAGTTTTACATCCATTCTTTCAAGAATGATACTGTGCAAGCAATTGAGCAGTCAAACTTTGATAACATCGATGCGCAGTGCATACCCAAGACGGAATCTACCAAGACGGAATCTACCATATTTTGGAAAGAGGAGGTTTCTTTCGATGTTGCTTGGCAAGCTCTTCAAAAGGTTCCAGTAGAAAAAGTATGTGTAAGCAATAATGAAGTAAAATCACCCTGTATACTTCTCACTGGAGCCACTGGATTCCTTGGTCCTCATCTTCTTGATGCAATTTTGAATAATTCATGGAAAACCATAGTAGTTTTGACGCGTAGCCCACTTGATCGTATTTGTAAAAGCTGTGCAACGAATGAAGCAAAAACGTCTGGTCGTTTGCTTGTGTTTGAATATGATTTGTCAAAACCTCAACTTGGTCTTTCAACATCTGACTTCTCAACCATTCAGGCAATGCACTTTGGCGCTGTTTTACATAGCGGTGCATCAGTTGATCATGCTCGACCCTATAATTCACTTCGTGCAACTAATGTTGCCTCTGTTGCAGCTCTAGTTGACCTCATATCTCCAAGTTCCTCGCGAGCAATCAATGTAAATAAGAACAACAATTACATTAGCAAGTATACAAAACCACTTGTTGTATTTGTATCTACTATGAGTGTGATTCCAGTTGCCGCGGCAGCGAAAGTAGCAGACTGGAGAGACCCAGTTGACTCATTGGTTCCATCATCATGTGCAATGTCTTTAGGTAGTGGATACGCCCGTAGTAAAATGGTTGCTGAACATCTCTTTGCTGCTGCAGCATGTATGTTTTATTTTTTTTCAAATTCGATATTTTTTTCGTACGAAATTTTGTACCTAACGTTTTTTTTCAAATATTTTTCCAAAATACAGCTCGTGGGAAAATACAACTTGTTATTGTCCGTCTTGGGCTGATTGGTCCTCCAGTTTCATCCAAACAAAATATGAATTCTTCTTTTGAATGCAATGAAAATATTTCTCACTATACACCGCGTTCAGAGCGTCGTGATTGGCTCTCACTCTTGCTATCTGCTGTAGAGGTAACAGGTGCAAGCCCCGCTGGGTTGACCTCTAAAAAGCGCAGTGTTGGGGTCTTACCTGTAAATATTGCCGCTGCTGCTTTGGTGGCTGAGGCATCAAATGTTTTGAGTGATTCGACTGAAAGTAATAAAAATGGTATCCGGGATGATACTAAAACCAAAATTATTCACTTTGATGCTGCTCACTTTGGAATCCCTCCAAAACTTCTCTCTAGTCTTCTAGATGAGATTGAAGTAGCGCGTGGTAAAGATGCTCCACCGCTGCAACGTGAGATGCCCTATGGAAACTGGCGCCGTTTAGTTGCATCAGCGGGTCCGCCAGCAGTTCTTGCTTTAACAATGCTTCCTGTTGAAAGTAGAGGTGGAGCTTTGCGCCTACCGTCGGGAGCAAGACGAAGACTCCGAGAAATTTCAAAGTCAAGCCAACATTAATGATCTTTGATGTTTATAATTTATTCTAGAAGGATGTGAGAACTTAATAATTATGATAGGTACAATTTAGATCTATATACTTTTACAATGTGTACAGTGTACAGTTAAATAAACGAATTTAATTTAAGATGTATTATATTTCTTTTAATGCTTTACATATTACTATACATTCAGCGTTCTACGTATCTTTTTTGTACGTAGAACACTGTATACATTTTTAGAAAACTGCAATTCAGAATAATAATAATATAACGACTCCTTCGAGAGGCATTATTGTATTGAGTGGCGCAGTACTGGTACCTAGGGTTATTCTAAGCAGTAACTGTTACAACTTTCAGATCCGATTCTAGTTAGCCTTTGATTTTTGATTTGGTAGAAAATTTCTTACCTAAAAGGTCAGCTGACTTTAAATTTCGTTCAAATCAATTCAGCGAGCCTGCAATGCGCACACTCGTGTAACTAATTAGTACAAACATAAAGGTATTACTTTTGATTGGAAAAACATATCATGACAATCTTACTCACTCGATACACTTCTATGTTGTCGTTATTCATGTTGATTACTCTTGTCAATGCTTCACAACATCTCCTCCGTGAGGGAAACGCCTCTCCCACTAATCCAACACGTGCTGCTAATCGTCTCGCAAATGAAGACGTCGGTGCGCAAAAATTCACAGACTCTGCTATGCGCCCTCTGAGTGAATTTCTTACTCCATCTGAAAGAATGATTCTGTCCACTACAAATGCTGTGATACATCAGCATACCAGTAAAAAGGTCAAGGATGAAGCAGATTACTTACTAATGAAAGTTGTCGAAAAATTCGGAGGAAACACCACTGAAGAAGTGGAAATTCAAATGAAAGAACTTACCAAACAAACCAAAGATGAACCTTTATTGAAGTGGCTCTACCGTGTGAAAAGCATTCACAGAATGTTTTCTGAAAGTTTGGAACGCTTCAAAGAAAAAACAACCACCCTCGCAAAAAAAGAAAACGAAACCTGTGACAAATGGCTACAACGTGTAGAAAGTATTCATCGTAAGTTATTGGAAAAAGAAGCTCTAACTTTATTGTATGATAGTACAAATGGAGATGGTTGGAGGCGTAAGACAAATTGGAAGACAGATGCAGATATTTGTATATGGGAGGGAGTTGCGTGTATTAATGGAAGCGTTACTGAATTGTACTTGTTTAGCAACCAACTATCTGGTTCAATACCAACTGAAATTTTTCAACTAACAAATCTGAAAAAATTGAACATGGAAAACAACGAACTAACTGGTTCAATACCAAAAGAAATTGGTCAACTAACAAATCTCAAAGCATTGTACTTGTTTGATAACAAACTAACTGGTCCAATTCCAAATCAAATTGGTAAACTAACAAAGCTCAAAGAATTGCGCTTGAATCGCAACAAACTATCTGGTTCAATACCAAAAGAAATTGGTCAACTAACAAAGCTCGAAAAATTGTTGTTGCACGAAAACAAACTAACTGGTTCAATTCCAAAGGAAATTGGTCAACTAAGAAATCTCGAAAGATTGTCGTTGAACGAAAACAAACTATCTAGTCCAATTCCAACGGAAATTGGTCAACTAACAAATCTCAAAGCATTGTACTTGTATCGTAACCAACTATCTGGTTCAATTCCAACCGAAATTGGTCAACTATCAAATCTCAAAACTTTGGAATTGTACAACAACAAGCTATCGGGTTCAATTCCAATGGAAATTGGTCAACTAACAAATCTTGAAGATTTGAACTTGCACAACAACAATCTATCTGGTTCAATTCCAAAAGAAATTGGCCAACTATCAAATCTAGATTGGTTACAACTGTCACATAACCAACTATCTGGTTCAATACCAACGGAAATTTGTAAACTAACAAATCTCGATCTTTTGACCTTGAATCACAACCAACTATTAATTCCAAAGGAAATTCGTCAACGATTCAGTAACATTGAGACTGACTTCCACGAACTTCCGATTGCTCTAGGACGTATTGGCCGTGTAATATATGAACATATAGATGAACGTCCATACCTAGTGCCTCTTGCTGTTCTATTGTTGGCAGCTTTAGCAGCAAATTATCGGTTATAACTGATAATGAGAGTGATGTTTGTATATTTTTTTAGGATTGGAGTCTTGTTTTAAAAATTTCTTTGATTCTAGTTATTTTTATTTGGATTCTCTCATTCTAAGAAAAAATATTTACTGATAAAAAGAATGTTTTTTTTATTTATTATTTTCGATAATATCATAATGATATTATAAATAAGATGTAGATTAGGACTTTGTTTGAACTATAGTCTTGTGATTGTATAATAAATTAACATTTATGGATTTTTATTCCGAGCAAATTATTGTAATTTTTTTTGTTTTAGAATTTTTAGATTGATATTTTGATAGTAGGAATTTATGAGATTTCGTGTTAAATTTGGTCAGCTGACGTCGACGCTGACTCTTTCATGATCGATGCGAAGTTCTCGTGTAACTAATTAGTACAAACATAAAGGTATTACTTTTGATTGGAAAAACATATCATGACAATCTTACTCACTCGATACACTTCTATGTTGTCGTTATTCATGTTGATTACTCTTGTCAATGCTTCACAACATCTCCTCCGTGAGGGAAACGCCTCTCCCACTAATCCAACACGTGCTGCTAATCGTCTCGCAAATGAAGACGTCGGTGCGCAAAAATTCACAGACTCTGCTATGCGCCCTCTGAGTGAATTTCTTACTCCATCTGAAAGAATGATTCTGTCCACTGCAAATGCTGTGATACATCAGCATACCAGTAAAAAGGTTAAGGATGAAGCAGATTACTTACTAATGAAAGTTGTCGAAAATTTCGGAGGAAAAACCACTGAAGACCGAATGAAAGAACTTACTAAACAAACCCCAAATGAATCTTTATGGAAGTGGTATGACCGTGTTAAAGGAATTTTCAGAATGTTTTTTGAAAGTTCTGTTCGCCTCAACGTAGAAACAACCACCCTTACAAGGAATGAAACCGAAACCTGTGCCGAATGGTTAAGCCGTGTAGAAGTGAAACATCGTAATTTATTGGAAAAAGAAGCTCTAACTATATTGTATGATAGTACAAATGGAGATGGTTGGAGGCGTAAGACAAATTGGAAAACAGATGCAGATATTTGTGAATGGGGGGGAGTTACGTGTACTGAAGGAAGTGTTACTAAATTACTCTTGCAAAGCAACAAATTATCTGGTTCAGTTCCAAAGGAAATTGGTCAACTAACAAATCTTGAAGAATTGAAGTTGGGAAGAAACCAACTATCTGGTCCAATTCCAAAAGAAATTGGTCAACTAACAAAGCTCGTAGATTTGAGCTTGTCTGATAACAAACTAACTGGTCCAATTCCAAAAGAAATTGGTCAACTAACAAATCTCGAAAAATTGTACTTGTATATGAACAACCTAACTGGTCCAATACCAAAAGAAATTGGTCAACTATCAAATCTCCAAACATTGTGGTTGTACAGCAACAAACTATCTGGTTCAATTCCGAGTGAAATTGGTAAACTAACAAATCTCGAAGAATTGCATTTGAACAACAATGAACTAACTGGCTCAATACCTCCTGCTACAATTGGTAAACTAACAAATCTCAAAGAATTGTACTTGAATTGTAACAACCTATCTGGTTCAATTCCAACGGAAATTGGTCAACTAAGAAAACTTTGGACTTTGAACTTGAACAACAACCAACTATCAATTCCAGAGGAAATTCGTCAACGATTCAGTAACATTCACACTGACTTCCAATTACCTCCGACTGCTCTAGGACGCATTACCCATGTAATTCATCAACATATATACCTAGTGCCTCTTGCTGTTCTATTGTTGGCAGCTTTAGCAGCAAATTATCGGTTATAACTGATAATGAGAGTGATGTTTGTATATTTTTTTAGGATTGGAGTCTTGTTTTAAAAATTTCTTTGATTCTAGTTATTTTTATTTGGATTCTCTCATTCTAAGAAAAAATATTTACTGATAAAAAGAATGTTTTTTTTATTTATTATTTTCGATAATATCATAATGATATTATAAATAAGATGTAGATTAGGACTTTGTTTGAACTATAGTCTTGTGATTGTATAATAAATTAACATTTATGGATTTTTATTCCGAGCAAATTATTGTAATTTTTTGTTTTAGAATATTTATATTGATATTTTGATATTTTGATATTGTACTGTTTTGTTTTAGATAGAGATATATGAAACGCTTGCCGAACAGTACCCCACAGGTATTAATACTAAATACCCACTGGGTAGAAAATAAAAATTCAGATCAAGATCGATGACACAGGGCGACGAAAATATAGAAAAAAGTCCAAAAATAAGAACACGAAATATTTTGGCGAAATTTTGTCCAATTTTTTCCATGTTTCCAAAAAAAATGGACAAATTTCAATAATTACCCGGTACCAGTTCCAAAAATTCAAAAGTTTCATGAAATTTCTAAAAATTTAGCATGAAGTTTCCAAAATGCCAAAAATGCACAATGTGCCTAATTTGCTCAAAGCTGAGAGATTTTCTTATTCCTTTCAGATTTAAGCTCCAGCTATGTGCCCCACCTCAAATCTGAAAGGAATAAGAAAATCTCTCAGCTTTGAGCAAATTAGGCCAATTTTTCGATTTCTTATTTTTGGACTTTTTTCTATATTTTCGTCGCCCCGTGTGATCAGCTGATGATTTTCGATTTCACAACAGTCAGTCAACTCAACTGAGGAGGAACACACCCTTGCACACACGAAGCTTACGATTAGATTAAATTTTAGGATTAGCTGAAGAAGAATCTTGTAACTATTAGTCAACAATAGAATAATTAAGAAAGATGTCTTTGGAGAGTTCATTTAATGATGAAGAAAAAGCATGTTTCAAGAATGTAGCCAATACTCTGCTGGCTGACAAAGAAGTACCAAATGATGTAGTACGTGCTCGAGAAATTGCTCTAGTGACTACTCTATCCAAGTTAAGGGTTGACACTGCGGTAGAAAAATATAAAGAATTCCTTCGTATTCTTGAGGAATATGACCTGCAGATGAATGACTTATACGATGAGGATTCGGTACTTCAGCAGAAACTAGGGAAAAAGTGGTCAGAGAATTATGAAGTTTGTGGTTTAGATAAATCTGGACGATCAACTATGTGGATATCTGCGTCGAAGCCGAACCCAATATCCGAGGAAAAGACAGTTGTACACGCTGGAATAATGTATTGGATGGCAGTACACTCTGATATTTATACATTAAGAAATGGTTGTACATTTGTAATTGATACAAGCAAGCAATCTTCAATCTCAAAAGTAGGTAATGAAAGGAAACTCCAGAAAACATGGCAAAGTTTGCCTCTCCGACCAAAAAATATCTTTATTGTTGGTGCAAGCTTTATAAAGAGAGTATTTATCAATGCGTTGATAAAGTTTGCTAGCTTGTTTTCCAAGTCTAAAGTGCTTTCGCGTGTAAGTTTCGTTGAGATGGATCGAGTGAGTCAAGAGTTCGAGCACTCTGAATTACCACTTTCTTCTGGAGGTTCTGAAAAACCGAGTGTTGAAGAATGGGTTATTCAACGTATAAAGGAATATAATGGAGTTATCGTAGAAGGATTAGCAAATAGTGATACATTAATCAGTGATGTGGTTCCAAGAATATGACAGATTATATAAAATGTTCAAGACTACAAAATTATGAATTTATTTTTTACAGTATATTTTTGTTTATTTTATTATGATTAACTATTTACCTACCTAGTGTCCAACTATTGCTAGAAACACTAGTAGTTTTCCCCTCTTTCTCATCGACGGAACTCATTCTATGCGATTCCATACTTTGTCTATTTGATTCCTCACAAACTTCTTCTTGTTGTTCGGTATCATCTTTCTGTTTCTTTCTTTGTTTGAGTCTTTCATTTACCTGGCTCTTGGAAATTTTTTTCCGATTTGCAATAGGCGACGAAGAGGGGGATCGAATTATTTTCTTTTTTGCTGCTTTCTTTGCACTTATAGCACCAGTACGTACATCACTTGCCGTTTTCTTTATGATTTCCATTCTTTCTTCAGTGTCGCGAACAACTACTTCTAACTCAAGCTCCATTATAACTACATCTTTTTTTGCTTTGATGAGATTAAGCCGCGCTTTCTTGGCAGCCAATCGTGTAGATTTAATTGCTTCCTTTGCAAGTTTGTAGGCTTCTTCAAGTTCCATTTTTTGTTCATTAAGTGGGCGCTTTTCCAATCCCTTCGCTTTCTTTAGTAACTTCTTACACTCATCAAGTTTTGAAGATGCCAATTGGAACTTACCAGGAGCAGCATCACAAATCTTCTGTGTCGCTTCTACAGATTGCTCGCAGATGTATTCATATTGCTCAGCGAGATCAAACTTAACTTTTGCTTCTTTGATAGCTTCTCTGTGTGTTCTCTCAGCAATGCGCAATATTCGCTTGGCTTCCTTGTCTCGAGCTCTTGCAAGAATCCGCGCTTTCCTAGCAATGTCTTCTCTTATTTTTTCTTCTTTCTTTTCTTTCTCGCGCAAAAGAAATTTCTCTCGATCCGCTTCCGTCATTTCCTCTAATAGCTTCTTCCTTTCTAATGTTTTTTTTCGTTTAGAATATGTCGCTTTAGTTGAATTCCAAATTGATAATACTATAGGGACCTTGCGACGTGCTTCCTCCTGTAAGATATATTCTCGATCTGCCCGATCATTTATTGTGCGTGCCATCCAAGAACGAACCATTCTTTGAATTCTTTCAGCCATGTCGTTTTCAAAATCGTTCTTACTAAGTTTTTTTTTCTGTAATAACAAGAACTCTGTCAACGTGTCCTGAAGCTCCATCTGTTCATCAATATATTTTCGGATAGCAATATTAATCAAGTCTTGGAGCATACGCTGGGCTCTTTTTGCGCGACGCCAGTTCTGGAGTTTTGTGATTGCTCGAAGCCATTTTGCAAGCTTTATCTTATATGCAGTGCGATAAATGAACCCTCGTGCATACTTCTGAATTGTCAATATAGCTTCCTCTTTGAGCCAAGTGATTTTCTGCAAGGTGTATCGTCGCTCAAGATAGCATTTGAACCAATGCTGAATTAATATTGCAGCTCCATTGATTCGCAACGAGTTTATTCGAGATTCTCTTAATGCATTGCGGTCTCGAAATATATTTTCGTGCTGTAATACGATCTTTCGAGCTAATATTTTGCGGCGACAACGATATCGACGGAAACTAGCTTGTGTCCTTATAGCGGCATTTAATCTTTGCTTTTCCATCCATATTTTCCACCTAATCACATTAGCAACTGATTTCGCTTTGTAGCAGCGCCAAGCATTTTGGATCATATATGTTGATGCTAAAACCAATTTATCACGTGCAATTTTAGCTGCCGAGAGAATGCGTAATATTTCCCTTGCTTTGTAACAACGATAGGACCTCTGTATTGGTGGTGCTGCAGCATTATACTTCATTCTACGCTTTTGTACATACCTTTTTGCTATCATCCTTCTTCCCCATGTCTGTATCTTCAATGCCCTCCTCTTGCGCTTCCTACGATACCTATTTCGCATTATTTTCATGATGCCTTTCGCTTTGTAACCTCTCCAAGTATTGGCAATGATTGTGGCTGATCGCTTTTCACGCATTATTTTTTCTAAAAATAAACGGAGTTGGTTGCTTTTTTTTTGTCGAGCTTGGTGACATCTCCATGCATTTTGAATAGTATTTGCACCACACAGCTGCACATAATTTTCAAATTTACTGATAGAAAATAGAATACCTGTATTTGTACGAGCTGTAAAGCTACGCCAAATACTCTGAATAATAATGGATGCCTTCTTTCGAAGTAATCGTTCCAACCTTTTCTGTTCCTGAACCTCAGCAAATCTTATCTTTGCTTTAATCCGGCCAAAATATCCTCGCACAATTTTTTGTATGTAAGGTGCTGCTTCATTTAGTTTTTTGGAAAGAGCTTTGACAGTCTTTCTATCAACAAATCCTCTATAGACCTTTTGAATTTTGATAGATGCTGCGGCAGCCTTTCTCTGCCACCTAGCTCGTTTCCGTCGCGCCTTTGCCTCAGCCTTGCTGTTTTGGGTTGCAACTGCAATTGCATGCATCGTTGTTTCCTTGCGTCTTCTATACTTTACATATTCGTTTTGGATAATTTTCGCTGCGGCAAGTTCGTTTTGAACTAGCTTTTCAAATGATATTTGTTTTTCTAGAGATGCTTGATTAGGGAGTGGGCAAATTTTCTTACGATCTTTGTGTAATCTACCCATTGCCACCCATTCTTCTGCAGCCGTATCAAGACGTGCACTGTATTTTTTTGCGGTTATGTGAAAACATCCCCAAAATTTAATGGAATTTAGATATTTGCACACTCCATTTCCAGAAGGGAACAACGAATGCAGACCTTGCAATGTCATGAAATCGCAGAAACTTATGTCAAGGGTTTTTAATTCAATTAAAGACCTGCCAATAACTAACAGAGTAAAATCAGTGAGTAGTGGGCATGTTTTAAAGCTAATCATTGTAAGTGTTCGACACCCGCGTGACACTTCTTCATTTTGAAGAGGGTGAGATATTTGCGGCACAAGTCGCGTTAGATTTGAGGTTGGCACTGAAGGACTATTATCTCCTACCAGTCTTATCATCCCAATATCTGTAATTTTACCACAACAGTTAAGAATCAAATTTTCCAATAATATTGGCTCGAAGGAAACTTCCATTTTACCATTTTCATATGTCTCAGAGCGACAACCTCGACCTATCGCGGCCAATGTGACATCGGTAATTTTACCACAGTAAGATAAATTTAAAGTTCGTAAAGCAGAGCACGACTCAATGATTTCAATAATACCTGTGTCTGTGATTTCTGTACAACCTGCAAGAATTAAAATTGATATATCCTTGCAATACCTTGCAATAGCTGAAAGTGTAGAATTGGTCAAACTGGCTAGTCCAGAGAGATCCAATGTTTTCAACGAACGTGCACCAATAGCGAGTGCAATAATGGCATTATCAGTCAGTCTAGGAGATCCATAAAGTGCTCGTATACCAACATTTTGAGCAACTTGGGGACCACGGCCAGAGATATTAAGATCAGTGAGTGCAGTGCATCCACCACCAAGCGCACACATTGACAAATCTGTTAATTTATTAATACCAACAATACTTATCTTTTTCAAATCAGGACAGTATCGTGAAACCGCGAGTATACCTTCATCCGTAATACGTGGCATGTCAGATATATCAAGCGATGTAAGGCAGTGAACATTTCGTAACATATTTCGAATACCATCATCACTAATGAGTTTCAATCCATTCAAATTCAAGGTTTGCAATTGCAAACAATGTTCTCCGAGCTTTGAAATACCAATATCATCAACACGATCACTACCACAAATATCAAGGTATGTAAGTTGCGGACAGCCTGTAGCAATCCAAGCTAAACCTGAAGACGTGATGGGCACACATGATATAGTTAACGCTTTTAAAGCCACAATTGTTTGACAGGCACTTTCACCTCGAATTAGCCCCATTAGACATAGATCAGTTAGTTTTGTCAACTTTATTAATTTTAGAACTTTTAGATGTTTCAGCGAAGATCCAGCAAACATATCTGAAATTCCTTTATCACTAACACTAGGGCAGTTTGCAATGACAAGTTCTGTAATTGCATGAAATACCGGTTTTTTAAAATAGTCGTCTGTGGGTTTTGAATGTTTCATGTTAACATCATCGCCACCACTAACAACCTCTATATCTGGGGGAGGAGGACGAATTGCAATTGCAGCAAGGCCTTCATCAGTAATACCCCCTAGGTTTCTTAATTCTAATTTGTTTAAGCGCCTACACCCAGTCATTAAATGGATAATTGCTTTATCACCGACACTTTGACAGTTATCGAGTATTACTTCAGTAAGGAAAGCATGTGTTGCTCTAATATGAAAGAAAGCTTTTTCAGTAATATAGGGAAGATTTGATAGTGTAATTTTCTGTAATGCTTGACATGCATTCAGATGGGATATTCCCACATTTGTAGTTTTGTTAGAATTTCGACAGGCTCCACTGCCATTAATGACCAACGAAGTTAAAATAGTATTATGTCCTTCTAAATCTGATAATTGTGGGAGAATAACCCCTCCTTTCTTGATACGTCTTTTACCAGCTCGAGAAACTAAATATAAAACGTCATCGCCACAGCCCCAATCTGTTAGATCAAGGCTGAGCTGGGGATAAAGTTCAGCAGAATCCTGATACATA
The DNA here is from genome assembly GCA_900128565.1 of Stramenopiles sp. TOSAG23-6. NCBI lineage: Eukaryota > Stramenopiles sp. TOSAG23-6. Next base: position 8,861 of record LT635978.1, on the reverse strand, counting down.
AGTCTTCTTGGAAAGTCAGGATAATCCGATATTTTCATTGTTCGTTTTGTCCCACTACCATAAGAAGTAGATTTTGTAACTCTATTTGTTTTCTTACTTTGATTCTTTTTCTTTCTTGTACGAGTTTTTCTATTGTGGCTGTTTTTTGTATCCGATAAATTTAGCAATTCATTTAGTAAAGCGGTTGAATGTCCTAGTTTTACCTCAATTCTAGGGAATATAGTAGTCTTTCTTTTAATACTAATTTGATCTGGACGTAATGCTTGTGTCGAAGGACTCGATGAAAGGCAGTGTAAATAATGGACAGAACTTATTGCGCGATATCTACCACCAACTGTCTTGTGAAGGCTTTTACCCTTTTTTTTCTTCGGTATGGCAAATATATCTAGTTTATGTTCGTCGCCTTTTTCTTCATTGTCTTGAATTTTAGTCAACTGCATTTCATCATCATACATATTTATTGTATTCTTTGGTATAATCAGGTCATTTGCGTCTGGTGTCATTGTCACTGGTCGTATTTCTGTATATTTTGAGCTATAATTATTACTGTTATTGTTATGTTTTCCTACATTTCTCTTACCAGCCGGCTTCGAAGTAGGATGGTTAGATACAGATACTTTACTCCCATCTACAGATATGTGCATTTCGTTGTTCATTACTGATGTAATTTCTGTTGATGATACATCTATATATTCTGTATTTTCCTCCATTCGCGATTTCGGACCAGGTATAGAAGATACTTCAAGAACTCCTTTCTTCTCATCATCTTCAGGTGTCATTTCCATTATACTGAAACTAAACTTTTCTCAAGGTATAAGGTATATAAAGTGCAATCATAGTATTATAGTAGCCTGCTAGACCATACATCTAAATTGATGTTCCCATATGTATACATGCAACAAATCAAGAATGATTGACGGGCTGGTTTAATAAGACTTGTAGAGCTTTTTCAAGGATCAAAGTCCTCAAGCTACCTACACGGCAGTTACACTTTTTGACTTGACCCGTACTATGATATCATATCTATTGACATATCCATTATTTTACAGTTTTAGTTGGACTGAATTCCTTCCAAGGTACGTAGAGCACCCAATAGATACATAAATGCAGGTTGGATGCCCAACATGCGGTACGAGAATTATGGTGCCTCCTGGCCACAATAGATTTGGCTGCCCTAAATGTGGTACTGTAATGGCCTTACCGCCAGAAAACAAACCCTCACACCAATTGCAGCAGTCGCTTTGTACATGTATCAGCTGCAAAACAATACTTGGAGTACCTCCCGGCGTAGTAGAATTTGGGTGTCCTTCTTGTGGTGCTCGCATGAGAGCAAATAATGCCAATGCAATTGGTACAAATGGAAACATTGAGCATGACCAGATGCACTCTTTGCATGAGAGAGAAGATCAAATAAGAGAGATATTTGCTACATATGACACTTCTGGTGACATGCTGATTGACCGCGCAGAACTTTCACTACTACTAAAGGATCTGCAGTTTCCTAAAGTTTTTACAAACCAGCAATTCATGGCAGCAGATTATAACAGAGATGGCGTACTATCATTTGAAGAGTTTGTACCTCTTTATAATAGACTTCGAATGGTTATGGCGGAATCTGCAAAAACAGCGACAGTATCTTCAGAAAAAGCTGCGCTAGACGAGGAACGCGCAAAGTTCGAGGCCGAACGCCGTGCATTTCAGGATGCACAAAACCAAAACAACCAGCTTCGCCAGGAAATGCAAGAACAACGCAAACGCTCGGAAAGATTACAAGAGAGATTAAACGATATTGAAGAAGATATGCAGGGTGCTCCTTCGGCATCAGAGACACTCCAGTTTCAGAAGAAAATCCATGAAGAACATGCACGAGAGACTAATCTTAGGGCAACCGAATATGACAGTGCTCAGGCTGCTCAAAGAAAAAAATTGGAAAAGCGACTAGCAGCGAAAAAAAGAAAGAAAAAAAAAAGTTAAAATATTAAAAGAAGATCCATTTGTTTTTTTCTTATAATAAACTTTAGTTTACCTATTAGCTACCTTAGGGTTAGGTTTTACTAGATATGATTATCATAGAGTGTACCAACCTATTGAATCAGTATAATCCCGATGATTAAATCTTGGGAAATCGTTTGCAAAAAGGTGGAGCTACGAGACTATCACTATTCATACTACGCATATGGTGTTGCCATTTTAATGTCATTGCTTCATGGAATGTTACGCTATCGTCAAATGCAATAATTAAATTTAGTAATTCCGATCTATTCATGGTTCCAATCTTTGCAATAGATGAAGTAGAATCAGGGTTAGGATACACTCTTTTGTGTACTATCCATCGTAAAGCATCATCCGAGAAAAGATGGTATGTATTATGTGTACTCTTTCGTAGATAATCTGGTGGTTTTTCTTTTTCTTTTTTTAAAGTTCTCTGTTTTCTTCCAATAAACTTTTCTTTTCTTAATAGCACTGTTAGTTCCATAGCTTCATCAAATCGTCCATTTCTTAAAAGGATTTCTTTGTAAAACATATCAAATTGAAGCTCCTGTTGTCGATCTCCAATCTCCTTTGCCAATCGTTTTCCCTTTATAAAATGAATATTCGCTGCTCTGATATGACCAAACCACCCTAAAGCATTTCCGAATACCTCTCTTAATAAAATTTCATTTCGAGGATTTTTATGATCAAGATCATTTATTTTCATAATTCGAGTGGCTTCCATCAAAGCTCTTTGAGCTTCATCTTCATTTTCTAAATTAAGATGACCTCTACCAAGTTGTATGTATTTTGGAAAAATATTTCAAAAAAAATTCGTTAGGTACGAAATTTCGTACGAAAAATAATTCGAATTTGAAAAAAAATAAAACATACATATATATGTGGAATAATTGCAAAGGATTGCCCCTTACTCTATTTTCAGAGGTCATTTTTATAGCATTCCGTAAAATACTAATTGCATCTTTCACTTTCAATATCCCAGCGTCTCGTGTATTTCGTGTATTTGTGTCGTATTCATCAAGATATTCTGTGGCTGTAATAAGATTAGCATTTGCAGCATGAAAAACTTTTTCTTCTCTTTCCATATTTGCATTTTCCATGCATATATTGTGAAACAATATTAAAAAAAACTGAAATTCGTTAGGTACAAAATTGCGTATGAAAAAAAATAAAATTAAAATTCATGATAAAAACGTACAACGTTTCGTATTTTCTTTAACAAATCGGTTAAACGCAGCACGGCGAAGGATTAGGCATGTAGTTGTTCCACGAGATTTTATTGTGGCATTTCTTGGAGCATCATTTAAGAGCGCCAGTTCACCAAAGAACGTTGGTGCTTTCAGTGCAGCAACAGCAACACGTTTAATTAATACATTAGCGGAACCTTTTATCAAAACATAAAATTCATTATCATTTTCTGCACCTTGTTTGATGATAGAGTAACCATCTTGGAATGTCATTTCTTCCATTTCTCGGGCCATCTCAGCTAACGTTTCTAATAGCATACCTTCAAATATAGATACTGTGTTCAAAACACGAATAATCTTTTTTTCTTGTGAATTTAGATGTAGTTGCTGTGTTGTTTCCTTTTGAGATTCAAATATAGAATTATCTTTTTTCGGTTTTACAGATGATATTCCCATCATTTGTTTCATTTCTTTTTTCAACGCTTTTAGACCTCCAGGATCGTGTTTCTTTTTCTTCTTCCTTCTCCTTCTTCGTTTTGGAGCAATTTCTACAGTACTTTTTTCTACCTTTACATTTTGTTCCTCTAGTAAGTTATATCTATTTTTATGTGATTTGTTTCGATTTCTTTCTATTTTTACATTTTGTTGCTCGTCCTCTACTAAGTTATATCTATTTTTATGTGATTTGTTTCGATTTCGCTGGACAATTATAACATTGTTAATAGTGTCCACACAGCGCACAACTGTACCATCTTGAAGATGTTGCTTAATGTGGTATTTTGAAGCATCATCACTCTTTCGTAATTCAAAATGACCGGAATTTAAGGCAGCATAATTCGAAACTCCAACTATACTGTTTCTCTGATCAATTGCTGATACAACTCCCTGACCATGTTTATCCCAACAATACTCACCGTGCTTATAACTGTTCAAGCTTTTAGTTCGAAAACAGTAGACGTAAGGCTTCACTCCTGTTGGACGACCACCTAATCTCCATTTATCTAACACATTCCGCGACATTATTTTATGTAATCATGAGAAGAAAAACATATGATGTGAAGTTGTTTCTTCTGCTACTTTTGATATATACGTGACTCTGAGTCTCTTGACAGTTTCTATTTTCAGGAAAAATCTCCGATGAAAATCGAAATTTTAAATCTCAAATCAAAAAATGTAAAATGTAAAATTTGCTATCCTATTTATTCAAGAAGACTGCCTGTGGTGGAAATTCTTGTCATTTTTCAATTCATAACTGAATTATTATATATTTCACATTTAGAGTAGCGACTCATTATTTTCTTCATTGAAATAGCAAGTTGATAAAGTAGTTTTCACTTTTAATTGAAGTGAGAAACGTCAAAGAAAGGTCACTTTTACATTTTTCTTTTATAAAAAACGAAACAAGACAACAATTCAAGTGATTGCAATCAATTAAGTAATGACTGCACTATCAAAACTTGAGATTGCTCGAAATGAGGCCCGCAAGAGACAAAAGACTCGCCAAATAAAGGCAGCCAAAAGCAAAGGAAGAGGAAGGAAAACTGGAGACAGAATCTCACTGGATGAAAAACTGTCAACTTTACTCTTTAATTTGTTTTCTTTTAAGAGTTTTCGGGCGCTACAGCTAGAAGCAATTAAATCAACAATACGTCGTAGAAATACAATATGAATCCATTTTCAAACAGAATGATGGCCTTACTGTTGTTATTGTACCCACTCTATCATTGATTTATGATCAAATGTTACAAATAAACAAAATGCCAGAGAAGCTGAAGAAACTGTTCAATGCACGGTGCCTACGTTCAGATATTTCTTCAAAGGAATATGAACAGACCAAATTAGATGTATTAAACGGAACTTGTCGACTTTTATACGTTACTGTTCAGTCTTTTGTTTGTGAAAAATCTCAATTGTTTTTAGGCCAATGTATCCTTCAAAAATTGTATGATAGAGGCAAGCTTTCACGGGTTGTTGTAGATGAAGCACATTGTATTTCAACTTGGGGTGAGGATTTATCACCAAACTATAAAGACTTACATAAGTGGCTTAGAATGTTTCCATCGATTAGTTTGCTTGCTTTGACTGCGACAGCTACTATTTTTGTTCAGAAAACTATTGCGAATGATTTATTTGGTAGTGATGATTTTAACACCTACACGATGATAAGAGAAAACATTGGTGGCAGACAAAATCTTTTTTTTGCTTGTGAAGAATTGAGTGAATGGAATAGTAGGAACCAAGGCCATGTATGTTTTATTTTTTTTCAAATTCCATTTTTGTTCGTACGAAATTTTGTACCTAACAATTTTTTTTTGAAATATTTTTCGAAAATACATTCACACCCAAATACATTATCTCGTGTCATAAACTTCATAAAAAAGAATAATGGAAAGCCAGGTATTGTTTATACAATTACCAAGAAAGAATGTGAATCACTTTGTCGTCATATTAATTTGAAATTTGGCGAAGGCATTGCAACTTACTATCATGGTGGTATTAGAACATCAAGGGACAAGACTTACTTACATAAAAAGTGGTCTGAGGGTTGTTCCAACCCTGGTAAATGGCCAATTATAATGTGTGCAACTGAAGCATTTGGTATGGGTGTTAATAATCAGAATGTGCGTTGGGTGCTTCATGCTGCTTTGCCAAAGTCATTATTACATTTATATCAACAAGCTGGCCGTGCAGGTCGTGATAGGAAACCTGCCCAATGCCTTGTTCTGTTTCATCGAGATCAGCAAAATCTATTGCGATCTATTACGACAGGATTTTCAAACAAAATCACTGAAATAGTAAAACAGAGACGACGCATTGAAATCGAAAAGTGTCATGCATATTGTTGTGACAAAATTACGTGTCGCCAAGTTGCTTTTCGGAGGTATTTCAATGGAGAAAATGGAAATACTTATGAGCGCTGCAATAATTGTGACAATTGTTTACGGTATAAGGACCATCAGAAAAGTTTGGAGTTTCGTTCTGAAAGTAATACTACTGATGGTGATGAAAATTATGATGATTTTTGTTCTGAAAGTAATACTACTGATGGCGATGATATTGATGAAAATTATGATGATTATAGTAGTGCAAATAGTAAAATATCTGGAGAATACGCTGATGAATATGAATACACTGAATGTACCAATGAGAAAATCGTTTTTGAAAATTTACCACAAAATGGAGAGTTTGTTTTCGTGAAAGGTCACAAAAAAGGTTTATTTGATGTTTCATTTGGAGTGTATGTTTTATTTTTTTTTGAATTTCGAATTTATTTTTTTTCGTTTTTTTTGAAATATTTTTTCACAATACATGTGTGCAGACGATAATGGAATGGGTGTACTCGAAAGAGAATTTGGCAAATCAAGATTTCTTCATATTGCTATAGATATCCCACGCCAGTCTAAATGTAAGGATATATTCATATCACAATTAAAATTGTCTCTTTCTGACATTGATAATGAATTATTTTGCGTGACTTGCAAAGATATGAAAAGAGCTTTATATAATGTAAGATATTCTTTGTTATTTGTACGCAAAGTTACAAATCGAAATAAAACAGGATTAGAAGCGATATTATTTGCAGAATTCCTTGCATATAATACTTGTAATGTAACAGTGGATGATGTTCGAGGTTGGATTGGTGACGTGGCTTCTCTGTCTATAGCTAAATTTAATGCAAGACTACAACTGGGTTTTTCAAAGACAGCCCGCGGCCCATCATTACAAAATGGCGATGTTTATGTTATGGATGATGTGTATCATCATCATGTAAACATGACAGATGGAACTGGTTTTGTTGCTGAAGATTTCGCATTTTTATTTCCGACAAATGTTTTCAAAGGTTCCGAATCTTCACCCACTCCTACATGTATTAATATGGAAAGACAGCCTGCGGTATTTCAGGTGAGAATTCATTCCGACAAAGGATTGGCAAAGGGAACCCTTCAAGTTGTATCTCGCGAGTATTTGCGTCAAATTCTTCGTAAACATTCTGCATCTGACAATGTTATCAAGAATACAGTAATCGTACTTCGTAAATCCATGATTAAATGCAGCCCATCTCATCGCTTTCAAAATCCAGAAACTAAAGGTCAAGTGGAAGTTATCACTTCATCTCGTACATATAGAGGAACTCCAGCAAAACTTAACCAGCAATTTGCATTACAGCTTTGTGCTTTGGGAGGATCGAATGCTGTTGCGTTTTTACTAGACTTGTATGAAAAAGAAATGGAAATCATTCGTTCGATGATACCGAGTAAAGAATCATACAACAATGAGTCAGAACAACAAAGATCAAACTCATCTCTATGTTCAAATTCTTTGAATAATCCAAATTTTCGTCAAGAAATGCTGAGATTTGCATTTCGTCAATATCATGTAGGCGATACAATTGATCCAATCTCTAGTCGTTCTCCTACACTTTTAAATGATATGATACAGGCAGGTCAATCACTTTCCGATCCATTTCTACAATTACAGTACGTTTTCATCATTTTAATTTTGAATTTATTTTTTTTTTCGTATGAAATGTTGTACCTAACAAAAAAACTGAAATTTTCGAAATATTTTTTTGTGATACATATGGAAGAAATTGATTATTCTTCCATTAATTGATCAAATTAGTCGTCTAAAAATCAAGATACCTAAAAGTTACTACTTTATCGGTGTCACTGATCCAACAATAGAACAAGTCCTTCAACCAGGAGAAGTCTTTATTTGTGATGGCGAAGGATGTTACTTAGAAGGTGATGTTTTGATCACTCGGAATCCTTGTATGTGGCCTGGCGATATACGTAAGTTAAAAGCTGTAGTACCCGATGAACTCAAGGAAATCTGTTCAAAAGATAGAGTAGGACGTTTAGTTTTTTCAGTCCGTGGTGAATATTCCGAGGCGCATAAAATGTCTGGTGGTGATTATGATGGAGATCTCTTTTGGGTTTGTGGCAATGAAAAGTTAACACGTATAATAAACACTCGCCCTCCTTTGGATTATAATGGAACAACTCCAGTTCAAAATAGTGTGGATAATAGTATAATTAACCGTATAAAAGGTTTGTTTATACAGTCTTGTAGTGGTACAAAAGAGAGAAAGCAACATATTACTTTTGATGATACTTGGGTGAGTGACTGTGTAGACTATCTATGTGATATTGTTAAATGTGATTGTATTTTTGGGAGAGCCTCTAATTTGGCCGAAGCGCTGAGTGATTTGCGTTGTAGTGCAAATGAAAACCAATCTACAATATCCAAATATTTACAACAAGCCGTGCAAATTTACTGTGAAGCGTTAGATGCACCAAAACATGGGACTCGAAAAAGCATTGAACGATTAGAGAAAGAAATTTCAGATATTGATGAATTTATCAAATATCGACCTCGCTATATGAAGCAACAAGGCGAACTCGTCAATGGGAAAGAAAAGCTCAGGAATAAACCTGTTCGTGCATCTCAAAGTATCGCTCAACAAGTTTTAGATAAACGCAAATTATTTTTGGTAATGTCGTTTCCAAATTGGTCATCAAATGATATTAGAATAGATCCTGATCTTTTACTTACTGATCATCATTGCAATGGCGATATAGATCTCAAAAGAACAATTCTAAATGAGGCTCTGAAAATATATGATGTACAATTTCGTGATGAATTTTTTTTTGTTTTTTTCATACGAAATTCCGTACCTAA
>LT635977.1:0-28354 GCA_900128565.1 Stramenopiles sp. TOSAG23-6 | reverse complement strand
ATGTTTTAGGTTAGGGTTAGGGTAAAGACGAAAAAAAAAAAAAAAATAATTTTTGTTAGGTATGAAATTTCGTATGAAAAAAAAAAAAAAAAAAAAAATAATTTTTTTTAGGTATGAAATTTCGTATGAAAAAAAAAAAAAAAAAAAAAATCTCGGAATTGAATTGAAATGAATTGAAAACTAACATTTGTCCACTACCTTTTTTATCAATATCAAGAGCGATAGATTTACACATTTCATCATCAACACCAACTTTACTTAGAGCTGTATGTACTTCATCAAAAGTATGAACATCATCATTATGCATGAAAATAACCCACTTTTCCAATAGGGAACTAGGGTTAGGGCTACATTTACATTTCAAATCTGATTTTGACGATGAAAAAAAAGATTCTGCGACACGCGCTCTTAGATCATTTTTTGTAATACAATCAGAAACATCTCCACCATTTTCTTTAATGATTACCTTGAGTTTCTTTACTGAACACTGTAATAAATCGGGGAAAAAATATTCTACATTGTGTTCAGTGAAATTCTTGTCCCATTCAATTTCATTCTGCTTTTCGTTAAATTCTTGACGAGCAACAGATTGAAGTAAAGCTTGGTCATCATAACAGCTAACACAGTGTTCTGCCGTTTCTCGGAGAAAGTCTACAGCACCAGCAATAACTGCAGGGGCTGATTGTTGTAGAGTTGGTGGAAGACTCTGGAACGTCTCTGTCAAATCCTCATCAGTGTATGACCAATTTTCACTCAAATTAGTGTTTTCATCGCTTTCTTTATTAGTATTTGTTATAATATCTACACCACCATGAAGACAACAAAATCCTTTAGGGTTAATTGCCTCAGGATCACCACAATCACAACAACCTCCTTGTCCTTGACTACGGTAATAATGGAATTCGTGATCTACGTGATCTCCAGCTAAAAAACATTTTGCGCATAAAACACAAGTTGGATCAGCGGCACATGTTTTGCAAAAATATACAATATCTCCATGTTGAAACACCTTGCCACACAACTGAGATTTCGATGCATCTCCGTCACTAAAGGATTGTAAGTAGTTTTTTAAAGTCGAAACATCTAAACACTGCCTTTCTAACTCTGGCTCATCTAATAACTTTGTAGACAATAAAGTTGCTACGTTAGGTTTAGGATGAGAAATATCAGCATTCTCACCATCAGTGAAGCGACCTTCATACAATCTGCGCTTAATGTCTATATATAAATCATGATATCCAGTCCAATGCTCTACCATGATATTACTTTAGTAATTCTACTTTATCTAATATTGTATTCTTTGTAGGTAGCGATGATGATGAGTCATTCTTCTTCTTCTGTGTTTTTTTTTGCTGACTGAAAAAATTGAAACACGAAATACTGCGATTCTAGAATTAAAAAATCATATTATTTTGAAATATTCAATTTAAATTGCACAAGAAAAAAATCATATTTTATTTTTACAACAAAATTAAAAAAAAAAAGTATAAAAAAAATGGTATGAAAATTCATAGCTATTACCTACAATACTCTATTCGTATACGTCATTGCACTTGCCCTGTAAATGCAATAGCCGTAGCAATAGAGTGTATAGGTGTATAACAAATACAAATTAAAGGATAAATCCAATTTCCATAATTATTCCAATCATTTTTAAATGTTTCAAGATTCAATATTTCATGATGTACGCCAATACTATGACTTATTTTTGGAATAAATACAAAAAATATCGAAACCGGTGATAAGAAGACTAAAAACAGTAACTGTATTGTAGAAAAATATTTCAAAAAAAATCTAAAAAAAAATTGTTAGGTACAAAATTTACTATAAAAAAAAAATTTAGACAAAAAATTGAAAAAATAAAATAAAATATACCTGAAGAACATCTTTCATTGTGATTGAATTTGTTGAGAGCAGTGGCTGAACTATTGTTAAAAATGGGACAGTGATTAATCCAGAAAGTACTATATTTTGGAAAAATATTTCAAAAAAAAATTAACATTAGGTACAAAATTATCTACGAAAAAAAATTAAAAAAAAAAGAAATTAAAATGAAAACTTGGGTTAGGGTTAGGGTTAACCTACAAGCAAGTGAAAAATTGCCAAGGCCAAGGACAAGATGTATTGAAAGCCAAATAATGAGTGTTATAATTTTAACAGCCTGCCAACGACCAGTACGTCCCTTTGCGTACATTAAATTATAACCGACATACATGAAAATTAAACCTTCCGTACATAGCATATATTTTGGAAAAATATTTCAAAAAAAAAATCTAAAAAATTTTGTTAGGTACAAAATTTACTATAAAAAATAAATTCGATTTTTTTTTTACGGAAAACAAAAAAAATAAATAAAACTTACATAATAATCAATATATTTTCTACAAAATTTCTACCTACTAAAACATTATGAAAAAACAATGCAATCTTATTCAAAACCTCTACAAAAAAATCTCCGATACCATTTGTTTTGAAAACATCTAAAAAATAAAGTTTGTTTTTGTATTGTTCTAACGATTGTGTAGATACAATAAACAATATTCCCCCCATCGCAAAAGGTAGCAAGGATGGCCATATATTTAAAAAAAAAATTGAAATGTGAAAATTTGTTAGGTACAAAATTTCGTACAAAAAAAAAAAAAAATGTAAAAGTAAGGGTAGGGTTAGGGTTAACCTACATAGAGCACCGACAAAATCGAGTCTGTCCACGGAATAAATCAAACCTAAGATTTTTATAATTACAGGAATACATATCAAAAGCAAAACAAAACTATATTCACCAATAGTGACCATTAGTGTCGGAGAGGGTAATATATAAAACCATGTATTTTTTCAAAATATTTCAAAAAAAAATTTCAAATTTTTTGTTAGGTACAAAATTTCGTACGAAACGTTTTTTGGAAAAAAAATTTTAAAAAAATGTAAAATAATGAAAACCTACAAAATGATTGATGAAATCTTTCCTCTAAATTATTACTACAGTGTTACACAATATGTCAAATTTGATATTTGTTAAAAACAAAAACTTGGTATGATTTTGATGTGTACCAAGAAATATATATATACTATTCAATAGGGTTAGGTTTGTTTTTTTAAGGTAGGGTTAGGGTTCGTATTTAGGTAGGGTTAGGGTTACGTACATACTTCGTAAAAGTTTTTCCACAAGAACACCAAATGATTTTGATCTTGCACCACCATATGTCTTTCTACCAATTGTAACAGGTGTAATTGTCAACGCTTCAATATTATATTTACTAAAATGAGCATGAGGCCCTAATGGACCACGAGCAAGGCTTCCACTAAAACGCAAAACTCCTGCCATTTTCTGAAGATAATCATTAAAATAATGTCGAAATTTTTTTGGAATGCAAAGAAGAAATTGTTTAAAATATGGCATGGCTATTACTGTAAATTTCGCAAAGGAATCAATATGTGCTGTTCTTGTCAACATGATTGGAACATCTGAAACTTTTTCAACAACATTAAACAAGTCCAAATTAGGTAATTGACCGTTTATACCAGGAAGAAGTGCTGCTATATTTTGGAAAAATATTTCAAAAAAAATTCTAAAAAATTTGTTAGGTACGAAATTTCGTACGAAAAAAAAAAAACANAANTTCGATGTTTTTTTACTTACCTATATGTGTAAAACGTCCAAAATCGACTGAAGCTTGAACAACAATTGCACCGCGAATCGTTCCAACACGCAGAAATGATTGTGATAGTTTAGGTTGTGGTAATGTGTATGCTTCAAGCCATGCTTCAATACCATATGACAAAGGTAATCCTTGTTGATTGTTTTGTTTTTGTTTTTTGTTTTGATTAGGGTTTTCCAGAGGATTGTTAAGATCAATATCTAATGGAATCAGAAGAACACAATCTTTAGCAAGCCAATTTAGTTTCGTTAACATTTCAAAAAGAGCTAAAGATGTTGCTAGTCCAGAGGTATAATTCGTATCCCTTGTAGTTGAGTGTAGTCTATTCTTACTTACATCTTCATTAGCACCAGTGACGGCTAGTACCATGCCTTCAGCTCCAGAGGCTCTCGATGCCCTTAGAACTCCATATACATTATATCGCTCGACACCATCAACCTCATAACGGTGAATATTTGCCTCTATACCCATATCTCTAAGGGTTGACAATAACCAATCACGACGTTGGTGAGACTTTGCACCAATTTTCGAAGGTGGCATTTCCCAAAATGCAGCGTCGAATTCTTTTGCACGCGATATCTCAGCATTGCTAAAAGAAACTAGCGATGAGCCAGGCATTAAGGCATTCTCAGATAGATACGTACCCCTGCATTTCGTTTCACCACATGTTATACATGCGAGAGGGAATAAAGAAATCCATACAATACCAAGGATAAAGAAAAGTATTGAGAAAGCACTACGCCACTTCCACACATTAGACGCTATTGAAACTTTATAATCAGGTGGCACTAATTTAGTGATGATGCTTCCCATACTCCGTGTTCCACGTTATCAAAGTAAATGTATTAGATGTATTCTTGAAAGGTTTAATAATAAAACTTTTCAGTTATTAATGTTGTAAGCGCACACAGTCCTATAACTCGAACGACACTTGAGTTTGTCAAGGTATTTATAATTTGTAGTGCATTTGTAGTTTTGACTCAAGGGTATAAATTTTAAATGTTTTTTCGTGTTTTTTCCTAAAAATAATTAACTGTTCCTGTCTCTCAATACAAAATTATTATTTCATATTCTTGAATGATGATGATATATACTTTATGAGAAAGTTGTGGTCGAATGTTATCATTAGGAATTATTAAAAAGTTCTCTAATTTTGTTTCAAAATATTTTGATAATACCATTTTATATACATTTTGTACATTTATTATTTATCAAAAAAATAACATATATAACATGAAAAGTTATCGAAAAAACAATACTGAACCAACTAGATATATTTACCCAATTGTTTTTCTAATTTCAAATCAATGTAAAAAACCAAAAAAATTTGTTAGTTGACCAATTTCCTCTGGTATTCGACCAGATAGGTTGTTTCTCTGCAAATCCAATCTAACAAGACTTGTTAGTTGACCAATTTCTTTTGGAATGGAGCCAGATAGTTTGTTGAAACCCAAATTCAAATTTTCAAGTTTTGTTAGTTGCCCAATTTCTTTTGGTATAGAACCAGATAGGCTGTTGTCTCCCAAGATCAAACGTTCAAGATTTGTTAGTAGACCAATTTCAGTTGGTACTGCACCAGATAGTTGGTTGTCGTTCAAGTACAATCTAACGAGACTTGTTAGTTGACCAATTTCTTTTGGAATTGTACCAGATAGTCTGGTGTTGAACAAGTAAAAATTTACAAGACTTTTTAGTTGACCAATTTCCGTTGGAATCGGATCAGATAGTTTGTTGTGAGACAAGGACAAATCTCTTAGCTTCGTTAGTTGACCAATTTCTTTTGGAATTGCACCAGATATTTGGTTTTTCCGCAAAATCAATTCTTTGAGCTTTGTTAGTTGACCAATTTCCGAAGGTATTGGACCAGATAGTTGGTTGATACGCAAGTCCAAAACTTTGAGATTTCTTAGTAGACCAATTTCTGCTGGGATTGAGCCAGATAGTTTGTTGAATGGCAAGGACAATTGAGTGAGACTTGATAGTTGACCAATTTCTGTTGGTATTGAACCAGTTAGTTGGTTTTCGTCCAAGATCAAATCTTGGAGCTTTATTAGTTGACCAATTTCCGTTGGGATTGAACCAGTTAGTTCGTTGTGATTCAAGATTAACATTTCAAGATTTCTTAGTAGACCAATTTCCGTTGGTATTGAACCAGATAGGTTGTTGCTCCACAAGTGCAATTTAGTAACCCACCCTCTTTCATTACACGTTACTCCATCCCATGTACAAATATCTTGATCTGTCTTCCAATTTTTATTACGACTCCAATTGATTCCACCTGTAGTATCATACAATACAGTTAAAGCATTTCTTTCCAATTCCTTACGAATACCTTCTAGACGGCGTAGCCATTGAATTGATGACTCATCTTTATGTTGATTGACGGAATTAATATCTACATTTCCACTCGATAATTGCATCAGTTCTTTCACCATTTTAGATGTACGAAGTGCGCGTATGCCAAATTCAACTTCACTTGCCTTGTTCATCGCACGTGAAACAGCAGAGAAACTACCTAAATCGCTGCGAGATAATTGCGAAGTAGGACCTCCTCTTAGGCCTAGTGTAATTTCTGCTGTTGTAGCTCCTTTACTTTCTCTTATACTTATTATCATCAATAATAGCAGCACAATACAGAGATAATTCATTTTGAAAAATAGTTGCAAATGTATTTTGTTTTCAATATACAAATGGTAGAATTGATACCACGAGGTAAATTCTGAGTTCCTGAAGTCAAGCTCCTTGGTCAGCTGATCGGTATAAATTTTACATTTTTCTTGTTTTTTCGTGTTTTTTCGTAAAAATAATTGACGGTTCCTGTCTCTCAATACAAAATTATTATTTCATATTCTTGGATGATGATGATTACTTTATGAGAAAGTTGTGGTCGAATGTTATCATTAGGAATTATTAAAAAGTTCTATCGAAAAAACAATATTGAACCAGATAGTTTGAAAGATGCAAAAGCAAACAACACGTTTTTTAACTTTTTTAAAAATACGTAGTTTTTTATAGTAGCAATATCTATATAGTAGTAAATTCTAAATTCGTTACGGTACGAAAGAAAATTCCGTACTAAACAATTTTTTTTTCAGGCAGGGTTAAAGTTTTCACCCCCTTGTTTTCACCATGTACAAGGAACCGGCCAAAACCACAGATTACAAAGAATTGGCCAATTTTCATCATTAGGACTACTAGGGTTAGGGTTATATGTGGCTTTATTGTCATTATACTGTGACGGAGATAATTTTGATTTGTTTGACTGGTGTAATCTATCGAGATAATCTTCAATCACTGCAACATTTATTGTTTTTTTTCCAAAAAAAAAAAAAAAATCGTTAGGCAAAAAATTTAGTACGAACGAAAAAATAAATTCAAAAAGTGAAAACGTACATCATCAAGAGCACCAGCTGAGATTAACAATCTTACTATTTCAGAGTGGCCATTATTTGCAGCCCATAGCAAAGCAGACTGATTGTTATGATCTTTTGCATTGCAAGAAGCTCCAGCCTGCAACAAAAGATTTACTGTGCGAATATAACCGTGTCGCGCTGCCCAAAGGAGCTTGATATCCAGTAGATGTGGTGCAAGTTTTTCATTGACTGTTTCGTCTGATTTCAGCTTCTCCAAAGTTCTGAATGTTGGATTTGTTGGATTTGTTGGATTTGTTGCATTTGTTCTAATTGCCAGTTTTGAAGGTTTTGAACTTGAGTGTCCACGAATTGCAGAAATGGTTACCGTTGGAATGGTTAATAAAATTACAATACACACAACGAAACAATGCCTTGTGATGACAAGAAGATGAGCCATACGTAACTAAAATGTGTTTTGTTCTTTCTCTCGTCTTGCAATTACTAATAGATACCGATATAGACTACTTGAATGTTCAAATCGGGAATGTTAATACTGGGTTCACAATAGTTTATGTTCGTTGAGCAAGAGTTGAGAATTTAATGATTTTTACTGCTGCTGTCATTAACTCGAACTTGAGTGTTGACATCAACACAAACAAACACAAAACAAAAACAAAAAACAAATCAAAAATTATTTTTCTTGTTTTTTCGTGACTTTTTTTTTCTTTTTTTCACTAAAGATACCCGGTACTAGTTATCACCATGAAAATTCACACGATTGAGATGCACACGCGTAGAAATTTAGGTATCAAATTCTTATACGAAAATATGGAACTGAACATAAACTTTGACTACGTACACAATCAACATATATACAGATATATCGTTTGTATAATCAGAATGGCGGCCGAAAGTACTGATAATGATCACGATGAGCCAACTGGTGTATTTCGCAATGCTACTGAGGAAGAACACATGAGTAAGTGTCGTTACTATAAACAGCGTTTTCCAGAAGTTGAAACGTTGGTAATGGTAAACGTTAAAAAAGTCGAGGCATTGGGAGCTTACGTCTCGTTAATGGAGTACAACAATATTGAAGGTATGGTTCTTCTTTCAGAGCTTTCACGCAGACGTATTCGATCAATCAACAAACTCATTCGTGTAAACAGACAAGAGGTGGTATTGGTACTTCGTGTTGACAAGGAAAAGGGATATGTGGATTTGTCTAAACGCCGTGTCCCTGCAGAGGATGTCGCTAAATTCACTGCCCGCTACAACAAGTCTAAGACAGTACATAGTGTTTTGTTGAACGTTGCTAGAAAGTGCAAAGTGTACATCGAAGACCTCTATAAGAATATTGCATGGCCATTGTCTAAAAAGTACGGTCATGCATTCGATGCTCTTAAAGTTGCGGTTACAGATCCAGAAAACGTCTTCAGAGGTTTGGATATTCCAGAAAACATCATGAGAGCTCTTATGAAGGACGTCAACCGCAAACTTGCTGCAAAAGCGATTAAAGTCCGTGCAGATATTGAACTTACATGTTTTACAGTAGAAGGTATTGACGCAATCAAAGCTGCACTTTCTGCGGGAAAGACAATTTCAAAGACTGAAAGCATGTCAATCAAATTAGTTGCTCCCCCATTGTATGTTATGCAATTGAACACGCTTGATAAAAATGCTGGTATTGAAACCTTGAATAAATCGATTGAAAAGGTCAAAGAAGTGATTACTGAAAAGGGTGGAAGTATTAATGTTAAAGTTGCACCACATGCGACAAATAATGAACAGGACGCTGAGTTGCATGAAACTATGATGGCCCTTGCAAAGGCGAATATGGAGGTTGATGGTGATGCTGAATGAACTATTAACGAATCCTCACTAAGCGCATTCTCATTTGATTTCGCGAAATGATGTGGTTTGCTTATTCCACATTCGCTTGAGTGACACTCAATCAAGTTAAAACATGGTAGCAAATTGTGTGAATATGGTTTACCTTTTAAATTGTATTTGATATAGTTTGATTGAATATAAATAAAAAGAATATTGAAAGATGAGTTTTTTTTCATACGAAATTTTGTACCTAACCAAAAAACAAATTTAATAGTGTCAGACAATTTCGTATGGATGTTTGTATTTTTTTCAAATACAATTGTACTATACTCTTAGTTTTTTAATAATCTAACTTTTTTATGATTCAGGATGTATTTATAATATTATATATCAAAAATTACCTCAAATTCGGTTTCCGTTTTCTACTACTTTGGCGTATTGGCTGAACTATTTTTCTAGGTGACTGTGTTTTTGAAATTCCTAATTTACTCAAAAGTTCTTTTTCTTTTGCTTTCCTCTTTGCAGCAGCTTCACGGGCTTTCTGTTCGCGAATTATGGAACGCTTTTCTTTTTCCTCTGCCCTCCGTTGGCGATCAGAGGCAGTTCGAATAAATTTTAACCAACGGCGCCTCTGAGCAGGTGTAGCCATGAGGTCACTTCTAAGCACTAATTCCTCTAATAATAGTTTCTGTTCCACTGGAATATCAGGAGAACGCACTTTATTTATAAGGTCATTCACCTCTTTTGTCATCACGGTACATTTTTTTTTAATTTCCTCCATTCTTTCGTTATTCTCTCGTTTTCTTTTTCGTAAAGCTGCAGAACGTTGCTTTGAATTTGGAAGCGGAACAACATGAAAAGCTGACAGTCTATCAAAAACATCTTGTAGAGAAGTAAATTGAGTCACATGCCGAGGATAATACACATCAACCCAATCGCGTAAGTAAATGTCACCGATGCTAGTTTTAGAGGGAGCTGTTGACATTTCAACTCCTTTCCAATGCGTTTCTTAAGATTAGTAAACTTTTGTTACATCGCCGCGAGAATGATGATATTATTTTGACAAAGTTTGACAAGTTGGTTAGAATTGCCACGTGGCACCAATTTAAATTTCTGTTAACAATGTAACATTAGTCAACTTTACACGTAGTACGTACGCTAAAATTTTCTTGATTGTATGCCAAGATAAATAAATCCACTCTTTAATTTGTCTATTTTGACAATGATGCGATGCGGATTGATATTTTTTATTCTACTTATTCAAAAGCATTCAATTGGGATAACAGGTCTACATTCTCTTTCTTTCAACCCAGTGTCTTCGTTAGGTTCAGAAAGTGAGCATGAAGTCGCTGACCGTGTTTTGCTTTTATCAAATAAACTTCAACAATTTCATAGAAAAAAAGAAGCAACTGTTGCTGCCTGGTATGGCGAACAATTGTTTTTAAATTCTCTAGACACGAGAAACGTATCTTCTAGGGCTGAAAAGATTATACCAATGCCACCAACAAGAATATTATATTTGATTTATAGAAAGTTGCTCCTTCGTTGTCGAATCTGCGAAGCAGCTATACTTGGACACAAATTAGAGGAATCATATCATTCATTGCTTGTGGAGATTCATTTTGCAATGATTGCACGACTACAACACGAAGTAGCTGTATCTTCATCGAGTGTCTTTAGTCGCAAACTTGTCCATTCTTTAATAGC
The DNA here is from genome assembly GCA_900128565.1 of Stramenopiles sp. TOSAG23-6. Lineage (NCBI taxonomy): Eukaryota > Stramenopiles sp. TOSAG23-6. The sequence goes on along the minus strand of LT635977.1, from coordinate 17,805 downwards.
AATTTCTTTTAAATTTCTTGGTGGCTGTACTCCCGAACACTCTAAACCAAACGAAATAAAAATATTTACTAGCGGACGTTTTATTTCAGTGACCCACTTTTTGAAGACATTTGGTACCCCTGTATTTCATTTCAAAAAGGCTGCTAGTTCTTCACCAATTTGTCTATCAGAAGCTGAAGATATTGACGACTTTGAAACAAAAATAGTTGAATCTGCTGCGTTTCATTTAGGAATTCAACACGCACATTGCGTTGAATTATCGACAAGTGACACAAAAAGTGAAACACAACACAAAATGAGAGAAAGTGAGGTACAACATAAAATGAGAGACGCATTGACTGTATATTTGAGAGTATTCAATGTGTGTATATCATCTCAATTTCAACATTTCAATTTTGATTCCAAGGGAAATAGATTAGGGTTAGGGTTACACTCTTCTATCTGTTCTTTTGTTGATTGTGAAGAAATTGTTATAAAAAAAGATTTATTAGACACGAATTTACTCCCAGATGTAATGGGTTCCAAGCAGTTTACATTGTCAGTATTACTCAAAAAGGGAAATTTATTTTTGACAAGAAATAACATCATCAAAAGTGCAGCTCGGAAAATTATACTTTTACTTCATCAAACAGTGAATATTTCATGTACAAAATCAAAGATAATTAAATCAATATTTGAAGTTCTTCGAAAGTATAATATTGTATTATGGAAGGATCATTTTCAATTACCTGAACATTATTTAATACGTCTAAGAGCATATCCATGGTGGACAGAAAAAATTCAGTTTCAAAATGGAATTTATTGGAGGGAATTACAAAGTATTGTGAATGAACTTGAGTCTAATGCACCAATTATTATAAAAGAATTAAAGAAGCTTTTGCAATCTTCATTTCAACAAGATGAACCAAAACATAAAGATTCATTATTCTCAGCTGCACTGCTTGATACAGATTTACTGAAGAAAACAACGCAAAACAATACAAAACGAAATACCACCAAATCTAGTTGGTCGTCTTTTCTTTTAGCCATTAATGGAGTGTGGAACGAGGAAGCATGTAAAAGAGCTACACACGTCTGTAAGATATTACAGAAAACACAATTAATATCAAATCGAAGAGGATGTGTAAATAATCAAAATGTATCGGGCTCTGTGTCATTCCTTAAATTAGGACCCCGTTCAAGTCTCAAGTTACACACTGGTCCAACAAATTCCCGATTGACGATACATTTACCTCTAATTGTTCCTGAATCATTCATAAGCTCTGAGAGTACCAGTGGATTGAATGTAGGCTATGAGACAAGGCCATTGCGCGTGGGGAAGGTAGAAGTATGGGATGATTCTTTTGTACATTATGCATGGAATATATCAACAATTAAGTCAAGGTATGCTTTAGTTGCGCATATTTGCCACCCTGATATTTTAGAGGATTGAAAAATAAAAACAGTCCAATCACTTTTATTATATCTTTCTTCACTGTATGAACATTAGGTTTGGAGTTTAGCCAAAACACCGAAATGCAATTAAAGTCATTACTAGCGTCTCCATCTTGTCCCAGCAGCGAATGCCGCCAACATTCCAGAAATCAGAAGTGCCTCACGACTTCGAAGAAAGTCAAAAGCTGAATCAACAACATATCCAACAAAATCTTGTTCGTTAGATCCTTGTGGAACGCGTGCTCCATTATCCGCAGCCTCACCACTGGAACCACCACCACTACCATTACGTAAAAAACCACCATTAAGTGAAAAGGTGTTTAATACATAATAGAAAAGACGTAACATGCGCTTAGCTTCATCTTTCTGTTCCCGTCTGAAAGAAGGGACACTGCCAACGTTTTCAACGTTTTGTAAATGTCCTTGTGGAGCGAGTGTTTCGTTTCCACCAAGTTGTAAAGTTGGAATCGTTGCTGGCATAGTATTAATATTCGCCATCATTGGAATGGAAGAAGTTCTAGGAAAGACAGCATTTCTTTTGTTTGCAAGCGCATTCATTGGGATGGAAACAGTTCTTTCAAGACCTTCATCCAAAGCTTTGTTTCTTCTGTTTTCAATCGCTATCATTGGGATGGAAGAAGTTCTTAAGAGGAGAGCATTCAAAGCTTCGAGTTTTCTGTTGTTTTTTTCTGCTTCTGCTTCTGCAATCATAATTTTGAGAGCTAGAGCATCTCTTTCGATGTCCTCTCTTTCGATGTCCTCTCTTTCGATGTCCTCTCTTTCGAGGTTTCCAGACTCTGTCATACCAGGTCCACCATCATCTTGAACTATTCCATTACTCATATGAATAGCATTAACAATATATGTAGTAGTCACAACGAGAAAAATGTTGAGAATTAATTTCATGGTAGCATTTCTCTATTGTTTTTTATGCGGTTTTAATGAAAACGGCATTAAAAAACATAAGATATTAAAAGATATGAATATACTCAGCGTATACGTTATAGTACGGTTGTCAAATACACGAAATGCCACGTGGCACTAATTTAAATTTCTGTTAGTCAACTTTACGTTATGCGTACCTAGGCTATATGAATTTTCAATTATTATTATTGTCCAATCAATCTATATAAAAAGCAAAAAAGAGTGAAACAAGATGACGCTTAAAAGCCAATATATGGTTGGCCACTTTCATGACTGTAAATTACCAATTTGTAAAGCGTGGGAAAAGTCTTCTGAAAATACGACTACAGCTTTACGCAAAGATAAAAATACTGGACAATCTATGCAAACATCAACGAAATACACGTTGAAAGGGGGGGAATGTCAAAGTCTGCCGTATCTCCGTCTCTTTGGATTTTGTCCAGCCCCACAACAACCAGTTGTAAGAGTTCTTGATCTAAACAATAGTGAATCATTCAATGTACGACCTATTAGTCACGAGAGTCTTTATATATCTCCTACTGCTTCAAAACTATTCTTTGCATATATTTGTCCGAATGCCCTATCAATAGATCAGTGTCAGGATATCCTAACGATGGCACAACATCACACAGCTCTTTATGGTTGGAGAACTACTAGACATGTTGAACATAACACTACGGACTTCTCCATCAGGGATTCAATTGGTCTTTTTCAATATGTTGAACCTATAATTCAAAATGTCATCAATCCAACTCTGAAATCGTTGTTTTTTCCAGACTGCGAAATTACTCTTGATATCGAAGATCTTTTCATAGTAAAGTATGATTCTGACGGACAGTCTAAACTTGGAGCTCATCGTGATGGTACATTAATTTCATTTAATATTGCTTTGAATGATCCAAAAGAGTTTTCAGGTGGAGGTATGTTTTATTTTATTTTTTTTTGAAATTTTTTTTTTTTTATTTTTTTATGGAAAATAAAAAAAAAAAAATTTTGTACCTAACAAATTTTTTTTTTTTTTCGGTAAAAAAATTTTGAAATATTTTTCCAAAATACAGGGACAACATTTTTAGGAGCTGAGACTACTATTAGACCAAATAATATTGGTGATTGTATATCACATTGTGGTAAAATATTACATCAAGGTGAACAAATTTATTCAGGTGTCAGATTTATCTTGGTAAGTGTTTCAAAACCCTAACCCTAATAAAATGAAAAAAAAAAAATTATGAAATTTTGTACCTAACCAAAAAAAAAAAAAAAAAAAAATATTTTTTTTTTTTTTTTTTTTTGGTTAGGTACAAAATTTCATAATTTTTTTTTTTTCATTTTATTAGGGTTAGGGTTTTGAAACACTTACCAAGATAAATCTGACACCTGAATAAATTTGTTCACCTTGATGTAATATTTTACCACAATGTGATATACAATCACCAATATTATTTGGTCTAATAGTAGTCTCAGCTCCTAAAAATGTTGTCCCTGTATTTTGGAAAAATATTTCAAAATTTTTTTACCGAAAAAAAAAAAAAATTTGTTAGGTACAAAATTTTTTTTTTTTTATTTTCCATAAAAAAATAAAAAAAAAAAAATTTCAAAAAAAAATAAAATAAAACATACCTCCACCTGAAAACTCTTTTGGATCATTCAAAGCAATATTAAATGAAATTAATGTACCATCACGATGAGCTCCAAGTTTAGACTGTCCGTCAGAATCATACTTTACTATGAAAAGATCTTCGATATCAAGAGTAATTTCGCAGTCTGGAAAAAACAACGATTTCAGAGTTGGATTGATGACATTTTGAATTATAGGTTCAACATATTGAAAAAGACCAATTGAATCCCTGATGGAGAAGTCCGTAGTGTTATGTTCAACATGTCTAGTAGTTCTCCAACCATAAAGAGCTGTGTGATGTTGTGCCATCGTTAGGATATCCTGACACTGATCTATTGATAGGGCATTCGGACAAATATATGCAAAGAATAGTTTTGAAGCAGTAGGAGATATATAAAGACTCTCGTGACTAATAGGTCGTACATTGAATGATTCACTATTGTTTAGATCAAGAACTCTTACAACTGGTTGTTGTGGGGCTGGACAAAATCCAAAGAGACGGAGATACGGCAGACTTTGACATTCCCCCCCTTTCAACGTGTATTTCGTTGATGTTTGCATAGATTGTCCAGTATTTTTATCTTTGCGTAAAGCTGTAGTCGTATTTTCAGAAGACTTTTCCCACGCTTTACAAATTGGTAATTTACAGTCATGAAAGTGGCCAACCATATATTGGCTTTTAAGCGTCATCTTGTTTCACTCTTTTTTGCTTTTTATATAGATTGATTGGACAATAATAATAATTGAAAATTCATATAGCCTAGGTACGCATAACGTAAAGTTGACTAACAGAAATTTAAATTAGTGCCACGTGGCATTTCGTGTATTTGACAACCGTACTATAACGTATACGCTGAGTATATTCATATCTTTTAATATCTTATGTTTTTTAATGCCGTTTTCATTAAAACCGCATAAAAAACAATAGAGAAATGCTACCATGAAATTAATTCTCAACATTTTTCTCGTTGTGACTACTACATATATTGTTAATGCTATTCATATGAGTAATGGAATAGTTCAAGATGATGGTGGACCTGGTATGACAGAGTCTGGAAACCTCGAAAGAGAGGACATCGAAAGAGAGGACATCGAAAGAGAGGACATCGAAAGAGATGCTCTAGCTCTCAAAATTATGATTGCAGAAGCAGAAGCAGAAAAAAACAACAGAAAACTCGAAGCTTTGAATGCTCTCCTCTTAAGAACTTCTTCCATCCCAATGATAGCGATTGAAAACAGAAGAAACAAAGCTTTGGATGAAGGTCTTGAAAGAACTGTTTCCATCCCAATGAATGCGCTTGCAAACAAAAGAAATGCTGTCTTTCCTAGAACTTCTTCCATTCCAATGATGGCGAATATTAATACTATGCCAGCAACGATTCCAACTTTACAACTTGGTGGAAACGAAACACTCGCTCCACAAGGACATTTACAAAACGTTGAAAACGTTGGCAGTGTCCCTTCTTTCAGACGGGAACAGAAAGATGAAGCTAAGCGCATGTTACGTCTTTTCTATTATGTATTAAACACCTTTTCACTTAATGGTGGTTTTTTACGTAATGGTAGTGGTGGTGGTTCCAGTGGTGAGGCTGCGGATAATGGAGCACGCGTTCCACAAGGATCTAACGAACAAGATTTTGTTGGATATGTTGTTGATTCAGCTTTTGACTTTCTTCGAAGTCGTGAGGCACTTCTGATTTCTGGAATGTTGGCGGCATTCGCTGCTGGGACAAGATGGAGACGCTAGTAATGACTTTAATTGCATTTCGGTGTTTTGGCTAAACTCCAAACCTAATGTTCATACAGTGAAGAAAGATATAATAAAAGTGATTGGACTGTTTTTATTTTTCAATCCTCTAAAATATCAGGGTGGCAAATATGCGCAACTAAAGCATACCTTGACTTAATTGTTGATATATTCCATGCATAATGTACAAAAGAATCATCCCATACTTCTACCTTCCCCACGCGCAATGGCCTTGTCTCATAGCCTACATTCAATCCACTGGTACTCTCAGAGCTTATGAATGATTCAGGAACAATTAGAGGTAAATGTATCGTCAATCGGGAATTTGTTGGACCAGTGTGTAACTTGAGACTTGAACGGGGTCCTAATTTAAGGAATGACACAGAGCCCGATACATTTTGATTATTTACACATCCTCTTCGATTTGATATTAATTGTGTTTTCTGTAATATCTTACAGACGTGTGTAGCTCTTTTACATGCTTCCTCGTTCCACACTCCATTAATGGCTAAAAGAAAAGACGACCAACTAGATTTGGTGGTATTTCGTTTTGTATTGTTTTGCGTTGTTTTCTTCAGTAAATCTGTATCAAGCAGTGCAGCTGAGAATAATGAATCTTTATGTTTTGGTTCATCTTGTTGAAATGAAGATTGCAAAAGCTTCTTTAATTCTTTTATAATAATTGGTGCATTAGACTCAAGTTCATTCACAATACTTTGTAATTCCCTCCAATAAATTCCATTTTGAAACTGAATTTTTTCTGTCCACCATGGATATGCTCTTAGACGTATTAAATAATGTTCAGGTAATTGAAAATGATCCTTCCATAATACAATATTATACTTTCGAAGAACTTCAAATATTGATTTAATTATCTTTGATTTTGTACATGAAATATTCACTGTTTGATGAAGTAAAAGTATAATTTTCCGAGCTGCACTTTTGATGATGTTATTTCTTGTCAAAAATAAATTTCCCTTTTTGAGTAATACTGACAATGTAAACTGCTTGGAACCCATTACATCTGGGAGTAAATTCGTGTCTAATAAATCTTTTTTTATAACAATTTCTTCACAATCAACAAAAGAACAGATAGAAGAGTGTAACCCTAACCCTAATCTATTTCCCTTGGAATCAAAATTGAAATGTTGAAATTGAGATGATATACACACATTGAATACTCTCAAATATACAGTCAATGCGTCTCTCATTTTATGTTGTACCTCACTTTCTCTCATTTTGTGTTGTGTTTCACTTTTTGTGTCACTTGTCGATAATTCAACGCAATGTGCGTGTTGAATTCCTAAATGAAACGCAGCAGATTCAACTATTTTTGTTTCAAAGTCGTCAATATCTTCAGCTTCTGATAGACAAATTGGTGAAGAACTAGCAGCCTTTTTGAAATGAAATACAGGGGTACCAAATGTCTTCAAAAAGTGGGTCACTGAAATAAAACGTCCGCTAGTAAATATTTTTATTTCGTTTGGTTTAGAGTGTTCGGGAGTACAGCCACCAAGAAATTTAAAAGAAATTGCTATTAAAGAATGGACAAGTTTGCGACTAAAGACACTCGATGAAGATACAGCTACTTCGTGTTGTAGTCGTGCAATCATTGCAAAATGAATCTCCACAAGCAATGAATGATATGATTCCTCTAATTTGTGTCCAAGTATAGCTGCTTCGCAGATTCGACAACGAAGGAGCAACTTTCTATAAATCAAATATAATATTCTTGTTGGTGGCATTGGTATAATCTTTTCAGCCCTAGAAGATACGTTTCTCGTGTCTAGAGAATTTAAAAACAATTGTTCGCCATACCAGGCAGCAACAGTTGCTTCTTTTTTTCTATGAAATTGTTGAAGTTTATTTGATAAAAGCAAAACACGGTCAGCGACTTCATGCTCACTTTCTGAACCTAACGAAGACACTGGGTTGAAAGAAAGAGAATGTAGACCTGTTATCCCAATTGAATGCTTTTGAATAAGTAGAATAAAAAATATCAATCCGCATCGCATCATTGTCAAAATAGACAAATTAAAGAGTGGATTTATTTATCTTGGCATACAATCAAGAAAATTTTAGCGTACGTACTACGTGTAAAGTTGACTAATGTTACATTGTTAACAGAAATTTAAATTGGTGCCACGTGGCAATTCTAACCAACTTGTCAAACTTTGTCAAAATAATATCATCATTCTCGCGGCGATGTAACAAAAGTTTACTAATCTTAAGAAACGCATTGGAAAGGAGTTGAAATGTCAACAGCTCCCTCTAAAACTAGCATCGGTGACATTTACTTACGCGATTGGGTTGATGTGTATTATCCTCGGCATGTGACTCAATTTACTTCTCTACAAGATGTTTTTGATAGACTGTCAGCTTTTCATGTTGTTCCGCTTCCAAATTCAAAGCAACGTTCTGCAGCTTTACGAAAAAGAAAACGAGAGAATAACGAAAGAATGGAGGAAATTAAAAAAAAATGTACCGTGATGACAAAAGAGGTGAATGACCTTATAAATAAAGTGCGTTCTCCTGATATTCCAGTGGAACAGAAACTATTATTAGAGGAATTAGTGCTTAGAAGTGACCTCATGGCTACACCTGCTCAGAGGCGCCGTTGGTTAAAATTTATTCGAACTGCCTCTGATCGCCAACGGAGGGCAGAGGAAAAAGAAAAGCGTTCCATAATTCGCGAACAGAAAGCCCGTGAAGCTGCTGCAAAGAGGAAAGCAAAAGAAAAAGAACTTTTGAGTAAATTAGGAATTTCAAAAACACAGTCACCTAGAAAAATAGTTCAGCCAATACGCCAAAGTAGTAGAAAACGGAAACCGAATTTGAGGTAATTTTTGATATATAATATTATAAATACATCCTGAATCATAAAAAAGTTAGATTATTAAAAAACTAAGAGTATAGTACAATTGTATTTGAAAAAAATACAAACATCCATACGAAATTGTCTGACACTATTAAATTTGTTTTTTGGTTAGGTACAAAATTTCGTATGAAAAAAAACTCATCTTTCAATATTCTTTTTATTTATATTCAATCAAACTATATCAAATACAATTTAAAAGGTAAACCATATTCACACAATTTGCTACCATGTTTTAACTTGATTGAGTGTCACTCAAGCGAATGTGGAATAAGCAAACCACATCATTTCGCGAAATCAAATGAGAATGCGCTTAGTGAGGATTCGTTAATAGTTCATTCAGCATCACCATCAACCTCCATATTCGCCTTTGCAAGGGCCATCATAGTTTCATGCAACTCAGCGTCCTGTTCATTATTTGTCGCATGTGGTGCAACTTTAACATTAATACTTCCACCCTTTTCAGTAATCACTTCTTTGACCTTTTCAATCGATTTATTCAAGGTTTCAATACCAGCATTTTTATCAAGCGTGTTCAATTGCATAACATACAATGGGGGAGCAACTAATTTGATTGACATGCTTTCAGTCTTTGAAATTGTCTTTCCCGCAGAAAGTGCAGCTTTGATTGCGTCAATACCTTCTACTGTAAAACATGTAAGTTCAATATCTGCACGGACTTTAATCGCTTTTGCAGCAAGTTTGCGGTTGACGTCCTTCATAAGAGCTCTCATGATGTTTTCTGGAATATCCAAACCTCTGAAGACGTTTTCTGGATCTGTAACCGCAACTTTAAGAGCATCGAATGCATGACCGTACTTTTTAGACAATGGCCATGCAATATTCTTATAGAGGTCTTCGATGTACACTTTGCACTTTCTAGCAACGTTCAACAAAACACTATGTACTGTCTTAGACTTGTTGTAGCGGGCAGTGAATTTAGCGACATCCTCTGCAGGGACACGGCGTTTAGACAAATCCACATATCCCTTTTCCTTGTCAACACGAAGTACCAATACCACCTCTTGTCTGTTTACACGAATGAGTTTGTTGATTGATCGAATACGTCTGCGTGAAAGCTCTGAAAGAAGAACCATACCTTCAATATTGTTGTACTCCATTAACGAGACGTAAGCTCCCAATGCCTCGACTTTTTTAACGTTTACCATTACCAACGTTTCAACTTCTGGAAAACGCTGTTTATAGTAACGACACTTACTCATGTGTTCTTCCTCAGTAGCATTGCGAAATACACCAGTTGGCTCATCGTGATCATTATCAGTACTTTCGGCCGCCATTCTGATTATACAAACGATATATCTGTATATATGTTGATTGTGTACGTAGTCAAAGTTTATGTTCAGTTCCATATTTTCGTATAAGAATTTGATACCTAAATTTCTACGCGTGTGCATCTCAATCGTGTGAATTTTCATGGTGATAACTAGTACCGGGTATCTTTAGTGAAAAAAAGAAAAAAAAAGTCACGAAAAAACAAGAAAAATAATTTTTGATTTGTTTTTTGTTTTTGTTTTGTGTTTGTTTGTGTTGATGTCAACACTCAAGTTCGAGTTAATGACAGCAGCAGTAAAAATCATTAAATTCTCAACTCTTGCTCAACGAACATAAACTATTGTGAACCCAGTATTAACATTCCCGATTTGAACATTCAAGTAGTCTATATCGGTATCTATTAGTAATTGCAAGACGAGAGAAAGAACAAAACACATTTTAGTTACGTATGGCTCATCTTCTTGTCATCACAAGGCATTGTTTCGTTGTGTGTATTGTAATTTTATTAACCATTCCAACGGTAACCATTTCTGCAATTCGTGGACACTCAAGTTCAAAACCTTCAAAACTGGCAATTAGAACAAATGCAACAAATCCAACAAATCCAACAAATCCAACATTCAGAACTTTGGAGAAGCTGAAATCAGACGAAACAGTCAATGAAAAACTTGCACCACATCTACTGGATATCAAGCTCCTTTGGGCAGCGCGACACGGTTATATTCGCACAGTAAATCTTTTGTTGCAGGCTGGAGCTTCTTGCAATGCAAAAGATCATAACAATCAGTCTGCTTTGCTATGGGCTGCAAATAATGGCCACTCTGAAATAGTAAGATTGTTAATCTCAGCTGGTGCTCTTGATGATGTACGTTTTCACTTTTTGAATTTATTTTTTCGTTCGTACTAAATTTTTTGCCTAACGATTTTTTTTTTTTTTTTGGAAAAAAAACAATAAATGTTGCAGTGATTGAAGATTATCTCGATAGATTACACCAGTCAAACAAATCAAAATTATCTCCGTCACAGTATAATGACAATAAAGCCACATATAACCCTAACCCTAGTAGTCCTAATGATGAAAATTGGCCAATTCTTTGTAATCTGTGGTTTTGGCCGGTTCCTTGTACATGGTGAAAACAAGGGGGTGAAAACTTTAACCCTGCCTGAAAAAAAAATTGTTTAGTACGGAATTTTCTTTCGTACCGTAACGAATTTAGAATTTACTACTATATAGATATTGCTACTATAAAAAACTACGTATTTTTAAAAAAGTTAAAAAACGTGTTGTTTGCTTTTGCATCTTTCAAACTATCTGGTTCAATATTGTTTTTTCGATAGAACTTTTTAATAATTCCTAATGATAACATTCGACCACAACTTTCTCATAAAGTAATCATCATCATCCAAGAATATGAAATAATAATTTTGTATTGAGAGACAGGAACCGTCAATTATTTTTACGAAAAAACACGAAAAAACAAGAAAAATGTAAAATTTATACCGATCAGCTGACCAAGGAGCTTGACTTCAGGAACTCAGAATTTACCTCGTGGTATCAATTCTACCATTTGTATATTGAAAACAAAATACATTTGCAACTATTTTTCAAAATGAATTATCTCTGTATTGTGCTGCTATTATTGATGATAATAAGTATAAGAGAAAGTAAAGGAGCTACAACAGCAGAAATTACACTAGGCCTAAGAGGAGGTCCTACTTCGCAATTATCTCGCAGCGATTTAGGTAGTTTCTCTGCTGTTTCACGTGCGATGAACAAGGCAAGTGAAGTTGAATTTGGCATACGCGCACTTCGTACATCTAAAATGGTGAAAGAACTGATGCAATTATCGAGTGGAAATGTAGATATTAATTCCGTCAATCAACATAAAGATGAGTCATCAATTCAATGGCTACGCCGTCTAGAAGGTATTCGTAAGGAATTGGAAAGAAATGCTTTAACTGTATTGTATGATACTACAGGTGGAATCAATTGGAGTCGTAATAAAAATTGGAAGACAGATCAAGATATTTGTACATGGGATGGAGTAACGTGTAATGAAAGAGGGTGGGTTACTAAATTGCACTTGTGGAGCAACAACCTATCTGGTTCAATACCAACGGAAATTGGTCTACTAAGAAATCTTGAAATGTTAATCTTGAATCACAACGAACTAACTGGTTCAATCCCAACGGAAATTGGTCAACTAATAAAGCTCCAAGATTTGATCTTGGACGAAAACCAACTAACTGGTTCAATACCAACAGAAATTGGTCAACTATCAAGTCTCACTCAATTGTCCTTGCCATTCAACAAACTATCTGGCTCAATCCCAGCAGAAATTGGTCTACTAAGAAATCTCAAAGTTTTGGACTTGCGTATCAACCAACTATCTGGTCCAATACCTTCGGAAATTGGTCAACTAACAAAGCTCAAAGAATTGATTTTGCGGAAAAACCAAATATCTGGTGCAATTCCAAAAGAAATTGGTCAACTAACGAAGCTAAGAGATTTGTCCTTGTCTCACAACAAACTATCTGATCCGATTCCAACGGAAATTGGTCAACTAAAAAGTCTTGTAAATTTTTACTTGTTCAACACCAGACTATCTGGTACAATTCCAAAAGAAATTGGTCAACTAACAAGTCTCGTTAGATTGTACTTGAACGACAACCAACTATCTGGTGCAGTACCAACTGAAATTGGTCTACTAACAAATCTTGAACGTTTGATCTTGGGAGACAACAGCCTATCTGGTTCTATACCAAAAGAAATTGGGCAACTAACAAAACTTGAAAATTTGAATTTGGGTTTCAACAAACTATCTGGCTCCATTCCAAAAGAAATTGGTCAACTAACAAGTCTTGTTAGATTGGATTTGCAGAGAAACAACCTATCTGGTCGAATACCAGAGGAAATTGGTCAACTAACAAATTTTTTTGGTTTTTTACATTGATTTGAAATTAGAAAAACAATTGGGTAAATATATCTAGTTGGTTCAGTATTGTTTTTTCGATAACTTTTCATGTTATATATGTTATTTTTTTGATAAATAATAAATGTACAAAATGTATATAAAATGGTATTATCAAAATATTTTGAAACAAAATTAGAGAACTTTTTAATAATTCCTAATGATAACATTCGACCACAACTTTCTCATAAAGTATATATCATCATCATTCAAGAATATGAAATAATAATTTTGTATTGAGAGACAGGAACAGTTAATTATTTTTAGGAAAAAACACGAAAAAACATTTAAAATTTATACCCTTGAGTCAAAACTACAAATGCACTACAAATTATAAATACCTTGACAAACTCAAGTGTCGTTCGAGTTATAGGACTGTGTGCGCTTACAACATTAATAACTGAAAAGTTTTATTATTAAACCTTTCAAGAATACATCTAATACATTTACTTTGATAACGTGGAACACGGAGTATGGGAAGCATCATCACTAAATTAGTGCCACCTGATTATAAAGTTTCAATAGCGTCTAATGTGTGGAAGTGGCGTAGTGCTTTCTCAATACTTTTCTTTATCCTTGGTATTGTATGGATTTCTTTATTCCCTCTCGCATGTATAACATGTGGTGAAACGAAATGCAGGGGTACGTATCTATCTGAGAATGCCTTAATGCCTGGCTCATCGCTAGTTTCTTTTAGCAATGCTGAGATATCGCGTGCAAAAGAATTCGACGCTGCATTTTGGGAAATGCCACCTTCGAAAATTGGTGCAAAGTCTCACCAACGTCGTGATTGGTTATTGTCAACCCTTAGAGATATGGGTATAGAGGCAAATATTCACCGTTATGAGGTTGATGGTGTCGAGCGATATAATGTATATGGAGTTCTAAGGGCATCGAGAGCCTCTGGAGCTGAAGGCATGGTACTAGCCGTCACTGGTGCTAATGAAGATGTAAGTAAGAATAGACTACACTCAACTACAAGGGATACGAATTATACCTCTGGACTAGCAACATCTTTAGCTCTTTTTGAAATGTTAACGAAACTAAATTGGCTTGCTAAAGATTGTGTTCTTCTGATTCCATTAGATATTGATCTTAACAATCCTCTGGAAAACCCTAATCAAAACAAAAAACAAAAACAAAACAATCAACAAGGATTACCTTTGTCATATGGTATTGAAGCATGGCTTGAAGCATACACATTACCACAACCTAAACTATCACAATCATTTCTGCGTGTTGGAACGATTCGCGGTGCAATTGTTGTTCAAGCTTCAGTCGATTTTGGACGTTTTACACATATAGGTAAGTAAAAAAACATCGAANTTNTGTTTTTTTTTTTTCGTACGAAATTTCGTACCTAACAAATTTTTTAGAATTTTTTTTGAAATATTTTTCCAAAATATAGCAGCACTTCTTCCTGGTATAAACGGTCAATTACCTAATTTGGACTTGTTTAATGTTGTTGAAAAAGTTTCAGATGTTCCAATCATGTTGACAAGAACAGCACATATTGATTCCTTTGCGAAATTTACAGTAATAGCCATGCCATATTTTAAACAATTTCTTCTTTGCATTCCAAAAAAATTTCGACATTATTTTAATGATTATCTTCAGAAAATGGCAGGAGTTTTGCGTTTTAGTGGAAGCCTTGCTCGTGGTCCATTAGGGCCTCATGCTCATTTTAGTAAATATAATATTGAAGCGTTGACAATTACACCTGTTACAATTGGTAGAAAGACATATGGTGGTGCAAGATCAAAATCATTTGGTGTTCTTGTGGAAAAACTTTTACGAAGTATGTACGTAACCCTAACCCTACCTAAATACGAACCCTAACCCTACCTTAAAAAAACAAACCTAACCCTATTGAATAGTATATATATATTTCTTGGTACACATCAAAATCATACCAAGTTTTTGTTTTTAACAAATATCAAATTTGACATATTGTGTAACACTGTAGTAATAATTTAGAGGAAAGATTTCATCAATCATTTTGTAGGTTTTCATTATTTTACATTTTTTTAAAATTTTTTTTCCAAAAAACGTTTCGTACGAAATTTTGTACCTAACAAAAAATTTGAAATTTTTTTTTGAAATATTTTGAAAAAATACATGGTTTTATATATTACCCTCTCCGACACTAATGGTCACTATTGGTGAATATAGTTTTGTTTTGCTTTTGATATGTATTCCTGTAATTATAAAAATCTTAGGTTTGATTTATTCCGTGGACAGACTCGATTTTGTCGGTGCTCTATGTAGGTTAACCCTAACCCTACCCTTACTTTTACATTTTTTTTTTTTTTTGTACGAAATTTTGTACCTAACAAATTTTCACATTTCAATTTTTTTTTTAAATATATGGCCATCCTTGCTACCTTTTGCGATGGGGGGAATATTGTTTATTGTATCTACACAATCGTTAGAACAATACAAAAACAAACTTTATTTTTTAGATGTTTTCAAAACAAATGGTATCGGAGATTTTTTTGTAGAGGTTTTGAATAAGATTGCATTGTTTTTTCATAATGTTTTAGTAGGTAGAAATTTTGTAGAAAATATATTGATTATTATGTAAGTTTTATTTATTTTTTTTGTTTTCCGTAAAAAAAAAATCGAATTTATTTTTTATAGTAAATTTTGTACCTAACAAAATTTTTTAGATTTTTTTTTTGAAATATTTTTCCAAAATATATGCTATGTACGGAAGGTTTAATTTTCATGTATGTCGGTTATAATTTAATGTACGCAAAGGGACGTACTGGTCGTTGGCAGGCTGTTAAAATTATAACACTCATTATTTGGCTTTCAATACATCTTGTCCTTGGCCTTGGCAATTTTTCACTTGCTTGTAGGTTAACCCTAACCCTAACCCAAGTTTTCATTTTAATTTCTTTTTTTTTTAATTTTTTTTCGTAGATAATTTTGTACCTAATGTTAATTTTTTTTTGAAATATTTTTCCAAAATATAGTACTTTCTGGATTAATCACTGTCCCATTTTTAACAATAGTTCAGCCACTGCTCTCAACAAATTCAATCACAATGAAAGATGTTCTTCAGGTATATTTTATTTTATTTTTTCAATTTTTTGTCTAAATTTTTTTTTTATAGTAAATTTTGTACCTAACAATTTTTTTTTAGATTTTTTTTGAAATATTTTTCTACAATACAGTTACTGTTTTTAGTCTTCTTATCACCGGTTTCGATATTTTTTGTATTTATTCCAAAAATAAGTCATAGTATTGGCGTACATCATGAAATATTGAATCTTGAAACATTTAAAAATGATTGGAATAATTATGGAAATTGGATTTATCCTTTAATTTGTATTTGTTATACACCTATACACTCTATTGCTACGGCTATTGCATTTACAGGGCAAGTGCAATGACGTATACGAATAGAGTATTGTAGGTAATAGCTATGAATTTTCATACCATTTTTTTTATACTTTTTTTTTTTAATTTTGTTGTAAAAATAAAATATGATTTTTTTCTTGTGCAATTTAAATTGAATATTTCAAAATAATATGATTTTTTAATTCTAGAATCGCAGTATTTCGTGTTTCAATTTTTTCAGTCAGCAAAAAAAAACACAGAAGAAGAAGAATGACTCATCATCATCGCTACCTACAAAGAATACAATATTAGATAAAGTAGAATTACTAAAGTAATATCATGGTAGAGCATTGGACTGGATATCATGATTTATATATAGACATTAAGCGCAGATTGTATGAAGGTCGCTTCACTGATGGTGAGAATGCTGATATTTCTCATCCTAAACCTAACGTAGCAACTTTATTGTCTACAAAGTTATTAGATGAGCCAGAGTTAGAAAGGCAGTGTTTAGATGTTTCGACTTTAAAAAACTACTTACAATCCTTTAGTGACGGAGATGCATCGAAATCTCAGTTGTGTGGCAAGGTGTTTCAACATGGAGATATTGTATATTTTTGCAAAACATGTGCCGCTGATCCAACTTGTGTTTTATGCGCAAAATGTTTTTTAGCTGGAGATCACGTAGATCACGAATTCCATTATTACCGTAGTCAAGGACAAGGAGGTTGTTGTGATTGTGGTGATCCTGAGGCAATTAACCCTAAAGGATTTTGTTGTCTTCATGGTGGTGTAGATATTATAACAAATACTAATAAAGAAAGCGATGAAAACACTAATTTGAGTGAAAATTGGTCATACACTGATGAGGATTTGACAGAGACGTTCCAGAGTCTTCCACCAACTCTACAACAATCAGCCCCTGCAGTTATTGCTGGTGCTGTAGACTTTCTCCGAGAAACGGCAGAACACTGTGTTAGCTGTTATGATGACCAAGCTTTACTTCAATCTGTTGCTCGTCAAGAATTTAACGAAAAGCAGAATGAAATTGAATGGGACAAGAATTTCACTGAACACAATGTAGAATATTTTTTCCCCGATTTATTACAGTGTTCAGTAAAGAAACTCAAGGTAATCATTAAAGAAAATGGTGGAGATGTTTCTGATTGTATTACAAAAAATGATCTAAGAGCGCGTGTCGCAGAATCTTTTTTTTCATCGTCAAAATCAGATTTGAAATGTAAATGTAGCCCTAACCCTAGTTCCCTATTGGAAAAGTGGGTTATTTTCATGCATAATGATGATGTTCATACTTTTGATGAAGTACATACAGCTCTAAGTAAAGTTGGTGTTGATGATGAAATGTGTAAATCTATCGCTCTTGATATTGATAAAAAAGGTAGTGGACAAATGTTAGTTTTCAATTCATTTCAATTCAATTCCGAGATTTTTTTTTTTTTTTTTTTTTTCATACGAAATTTCATACCTAAAAAAAATTATTTTTTTTTTTTTTTTTTTTTTCATACGAAATTTCATACCTAACAAAAATTATTTTTTTTTTTTTTTTCGTCTTTACCCTAACCCTAACCTAAAACAT
>LT635976.1:0-28682 GCA_900128565.1 Stramenopiles sp. TOSAG23-6 | reverse complement strand
CGTACGAAATTTTGTACCTAACGATTTTTTTTTGAAATATTTTTCCAAAATACTTGCCTGGTTCACCAGATGGGTGTTTTATGTTACTACAGTCAATATGGCGTAATCCATACTTAATTAGATTAGATTTATCATCGAATGTTCTAGCAGGTCCAGGAATTGGCAAAGCCTTACAGTATTTGCTTGAATACAATCAAGTGTTGCAATTACTGCAGCTGGTTTCTTGTAGCCTCACATTACACAGTGCTGAAGGTATTGGAGAAGGACTTGCTGAAAACGTTGGTTTGACTGAGCTTAATTTGTGTGGGAATGAGAAACTTGGGTGTGGTGCTGGTATCATTGGTTGGGGGGCACCTCTTGCACTTTCCCTTGGTATTTTGAAGATGTGTGACTGTGATTTAAGTAATACCAATGCTGCAGAAATGGCAGCTAGCCTTTCATTGAACCGCCGACCTTCTGACCAACCCCTTCACATTGATATTTCGGCGAATCGATGGTGTGATGATGAATCGATGCTGCTAGTTAAGCGTGCGCTTCGGTCTGCTGTTGACCCAGACGTTATGGCTGAAGAAAAACTTCAGCGGGAAATACTTGGTTTTCCGGCGAATTCGCGACCTGGCACATCAAGGACATATTTGACTACATTAAGTGCAGATACAGAAGATAAAAATGAATATAGATCATCTACTATATTATCAACACCACGCAAACGTGGTCTCATGAATATTGTCTCTGGTAAAAGGCCAACATCTAGTCGCTCAATAAGAGACCTTATAGGCTCTGGATCATTAGGAGATAGTAGTTTATCTAGACCTAGTAGCGTTCGTACAACGTCTATTGTATCTCGACCATCTACAGTTCACGGGACACTTCCACAGTCATATTCTCGGCCAGTAAGTACGAGGCGTCCAAGAAGTACGAGGATTGTACGGCGACCTAGATCTAGACCTGTAAGCACCCATTCTCATTCTCGTCCGAAAAGTACGAGGATTACACACCGACCTAGATCTAGACCTGTAAGCACTCATTCCCGACCATCAAGTCATCGTTTAGATTTTAATAGTACAGGTCGAAAAGGTAATGCAAATTCTAGCGAGGGAAAGTTTGGGTGTGAAAATGAAAAGAATGGTATCATAGAAGATACAAGGGAATTCATAAATGAAATAAAAGAAGAAAAAAATAACATTGATAAATGTATTTCTGTGGAACTGGCATTGGATACACATAATACAAATGAAATACAAAAGAAAGAAGCAAATGTCCATGCAAATACATCAGATTCAGAAACAAAGAAGAAATATTCTTCAGAGCAAAAAATTCTTTCTGGTATCCCTCCTCTGTCTATCAGAAAACATAATAGTGATGGCAACAATGATTTGCAACAATCCAGTGAGCAAGCAAATACTGAGGAATATGATCCTCATAAGTTATTACTCAGTTGGAAACCAGTGGTAAATCCGTCACAGCACTGCATATTTTACTATAATTCACTCTCCAAAACAGTACAGGATGAATGTCCACATCCTGGGGTCTTGGTGAGCCGAACAAGACCAGATCAACGGTTTCAGTTACTCGATACAAATATAGAAGATGAAAAGGCAATGTCAATGGTAAGTTTTGGAGATAAGGAAATGCGAGAAGTGTGGGCCACACTCGTTAAAGTATCTCAAATTGAGCGAGACGAAACGGAGTGGAAGGGATGGGTTATGATGAAACACAATAGCGGTGTTTCCTTTTACTATAATAAACTTCTTGATCAGTGCGATTGGAAACCTCCAAGAGTGATTCGTATTTATTACAGAAGGGAACCAAATCGAGAGATTGCACAACACAAACGGAACATGTTACGAAATAAAGTTGAAAGAGTTCGAAAACATAATAATAAATATCGGCGCCGACTAAAAAGACAAAAGAGAGAGTTGCTAGCAACGCAACTATTGTATGAACTCCATTGGCGTAAAAAAAAACGTCATACATTTAGGAGACGTCAAAAGGTTGATCAATCATTATCTTTAGCAAAAGAAAATCTTACTAATACAATTTCTTTGCACTCAGATGTTGAACCACAATTTCGACCAAATTCAAAAGAATCACACCAACGACCTGATTCAAATGCTTCTTTTATTAGTTCTAAATCAAATAAGTCCAGTGATTCATTCGGTGAACCAATATATGATCAAGCAGTGATACCTGAAGAACTAGAAGACTTTTTTGAGGCATTTGAGAGACCAACTTATATGGCCGCGCTCAAACTATCCAATAATAATATTGAGGATGCAGTTGATTTGATTCTGATGGAATTGAAGAAGGTTAAAGAACAAGAAAAAATAGACATCGATGAANACAAAGCGNGGAAAAAAGAAAAAGCAGCTTTAGCGCGTCAAGCAGAGATAGAAAGAAAAAAAAATGAGCGTAAAGCAAATATTGCGGGAATGGGTTTTACACAACGTTTAAATTTTCTTGTTCGAGAGAAAGTAGCAATCGGTCGTGCTAAATCGAAAATCCAAGCTTCAAAAGCAAAACTTGTTTTTGGAGCAACAAAACGATTTAAAGGACTTCGCAAATTTAGTAAATTCGGACAAGATAAAACAGATTTCGAT
The DNA here is from genome assembly GCA_900128565.1 of Stramenopiles sp. TOSAG23-6. NCBI lineage: Eukaryota > Stramenopiles sp. TOSAG23-6. Next base: position 26,082 of record LT635976.1, on the reverse strand, counting down.
CAAGAAGATGACATTCATAGATTTATTGTCAATAATGATGAAATTGATAAAGATGACGTAAATAATGATGGACTTTGGAGTCTACCTGAAGATATGACAAAAGAATCGTCGTCGCCAGCTGTATTTTTTCCAGAGTTTTCTTTTTCATTGAAAAGTCAACATGATTCATTCCCGGGATCACATCGACCGAAAAGCCGAGAAGTGCTGCGACGTATGGGTGATGGTATTATTACTCCTTTAGGTAGTCGCCCTACAAGTAGTAGAATAGAACAACGAGTTAATAATCAATAAAGACTTTCGTAAATAATCTAAAATGTCTTCATAAACTTTTAACCTAATATTACTTTACAATACAAAAGAATCTAATTAGTATATATTCAAAACTTTATCTAAATTGAGAAACACAAAATTGTACATACGTCATACTTTATTTTCCTCGAGATGCAATCTTTCCTTCGGTGTTACTAAATTCACTTCGATACACGACTCGACTAGGCCCATCGCGAAGTTCAGGACAATCGCGTAAAAGTAGTCCGTAATTGCGACGGTTCATTCGGTGATTCGGTTCGATTTGTAAAGCTTTTAAATATAAATTCTTTGCATATTTATTATCTCCACGAATTTTCTTTACAAAATTAGCAAAGTTGCCGAGGATTGTTGCATTTGCTGGATCAGCAGCAATAGCTCTTTCGTATAAAGTTTCTGCTTCTTTAAACTTTTTGCAACTTTTGAGCAATGATGCGAATTTACCCAGATTATTTGCATGATTCGGAGATAGTTGCATTGCCTTTTCAAAGTAAGCGTGTGAACTTTTAGTATCATTTCGCACTCTCCAGAGAAATGATGCATAATTGCCTATACATCCAGCATGTTTTGGATCATTCTCAATACCCCTTCTATAATAGGCTTCTGCTCGGTCATAATCATTTTTTTCCTTCACGAGGAAAGCAGCAAAGTTTGAAAGAATACCACCATTAAATGGGTCTAATATGGATGCCTGAAGAAACAACTTTTCGGCAAGGTTATTATTTTTTAATAACCGTTGAGAAAAGAGTGCATAGTTCACTAAATTTTTCACATTAAATCTATCAGCAACAAAAGCCCGCTCGTATAAGTCTTGAACACGCAACTTCTCTTTTATAGGTGTCCGCGAATTTGTCACTATATCTGTATGATTCTTTGCACGTGAAGGCGGGCGATCATTTTGTTTTTCGCTTGGGAGAATTCGGTGTAANGTAACAGCCAGCTTTGCTAGTAATCTAGGATGATTCGGACAAGCTACGACAGCTTTTTTAAAAGAATTTAAAGCAGCTTCAGTTTGTCCACATGCCTGCATGTGCATTCCGTGATCAAACATAGTAATCCCTGCACTATACCGTTCTGCATCATTTAAATTAGTATTTCGACCTTTGCTGAATGCCTCAAGAGCTCGCAGATAGAGATTCGACGCAAGTTCTGAATTTCTTGTAGTTGTGCGAATAAAGTTAGCATATTGATGAAGCAATTCTGGGTGATATGGATGTAATGCAATTCCTTTCATGAAAAGTGTTGATGCGCCCTTTATATCTTGTTTCGCTATNTACTTTACAAATGCTTGACGCCAACATTTATCCGGATTTTGATATACGATGGACTCCTCATTGCGAGACGCAGAAATTCCTGATATTCTAGGAGGTATGCTATCACTATTATCAAAATCAAAACGACGAGAATGGGGTAACTTCGCATATCTATTTCCGAATTTACTATTATTTGTCTCTGTAAAGGAATCGCCAGAGGGAGGTGGAGCAATAATATCATTTCCTCGAAGTTGTACTACTGGTGATCCTCCAGGAACTACGGATAATCTATTTCTCCCCACTGGGTTTGCCGAACCTGATCGTGAAAGTTGATCGTTAAATTTAGCAGCAAGTCGAACACGTGCTGCTCTCATTGCCTTCTGGGCAGAGTAATCTGAAAGACCAGTTGCAGCACGTCTTGCAACAGCGGCTGCACCACCTTTTCGAAGGCTTTTACGACTATGTTTCCCTCCATGTCTATTTTTATTTGACTCAGTTGACACTCGTAATTTGGACTTTCGATCCGAATTTTGTTTCATTTCTCTATCTTGGCGTTTCTCCTTCTTGTGGTGTATATGTGTATCTAATTCATAGTCATAAAGAGACTCAACTTTTTCCTGAAGATGTGAAATTGTTTCTTGTTTTTCTCGTTGTACAATAACCCCAGTGAGTGGATTATGACGTTCCTCTGCCATAACCGACATTCGCTTATCAGATAACGATTTCTTCATCTTTACAATAGCTTCCTCAAGACGGACACGTAATACATGTATTTTGGAAAAATAATTTCAAAAAAAATATCGTTAGGTACAAATTTTCGTACGAAAAAAGTTTTCGAATTTTAAAAAAAGTAAAACATACATCGACATGGAATCGGGTTGTTGTACCGGTTTCTTCATTATTCTTTGATTCAGTTCCAAGAGCATATGCTGCAATGCAGAGCGCACTGGAATCAATAAAGCGTTTTTTCCACTTACAAACTCTATCCAATTCGTGTTTAACCGATCGAAATGTATTGTGAAAAAATATTTCAAAAAAAAAAAAACTAAAATTTGTTAGGTACGAAATTTCGTATGAAAAAAAATAAATTAGAAATTCATATAAAACGTACATGCATTCATGAATTCAAAGAGTTCAGTGCCTTCAGCACCACTAAGTCTCTTGAAGACAATATCTCTTCGTCGCTTTTCTATTGTCGCGATTTCATCTTTTTGCTTTTGTAATTTTTTTTGTAAAGATAAAAGTTCACTACTTGGTACAAAATCATGCCCTAACCCTAACCCTAATGACTGATCTACTGATGTAAGTGTAGAGTTATTCTTGACTATAGTAGCATCTCTGTCGGCATTTAATCGAGTTTCAGACCGAGCCGAACTAGCCGCTTTCTTTGCTGGAACCTGTTTTGGTTTGTTCCATAAACCAGTTTGTAGTGACAACTGCACATTTTTATTTGGCAAAGAATCTTTTTTCTTTGATAAAAACGCCTCGAGTCGACCTTTTACGACATCTCTGCGTTTCTCATTTTTCTTTGATAAAAATGCCTTGAGTCGACATTTTAAGACCTCTCTACGTTCCTCATTAGTCGCGCCTGGTGTTGATACACTAAGATTACGAGCAAGAAGATGTTTACGAATCGATAACATACTATTCCAGTCTATCGGTTTACTTATTTGCTCTGATAGATTCCTTGAGTCTTCTGTACTACTATCACTTTCTGATTCAATGATATTAAGCACTTCTTTTAAGCGATACACCAGCTCTTTTCTTCTCTCTTCCCCTTTTAAGTTTGGTGTGGTTGTGCTAATGTTTCGTTTCTGTAATTCGCGTCGTAAGGCAGTCATTGAAGTAAGATCAACTTTGGCTAGCACAGAAGCCATTTTTTATACAAAAAAGGTAAAGATATACTATTGATTAATACTCATCTGTTCATGATTCGACGGATTTCATGTACATAAAATAACGATACACTTCATTACAAGCTTCAAAGTTCAAACTCGGGTGATTCGTGTAGCCTTAAATTAAATAAATACTATTACTATTAAATAGGTTTTCTCATGGTTTCCGGGTTTTTATCCATAAAAACTTTATTCGAGGTTTTTATTTTTTATCTTGGTAAATAATCCGCAATTTATGGATTTGGAAATGGCCATAAAGTCATTATGATAAATGCATTTATGCATAAATAAATTTATGGTAAAAAGGTGTTTTTGAAATGGCCATAAAGTCATTATGATAAATGCATTATCATAAATCCATTTATGGTAAAATTAGTGTTTTTCAAGGCATAAAACCACAATAAATACGCTTTACATAGACATAAATATACCATAAATATCACTTTATTCCGTAATGCATTTATGCATAAATAAATTTATGGTAAAAAGGTGTTTTTGAAATGGCCATAAAGTCATTATGATAAATGCATTTATGCATAAATTAATTTATGGTAAAAGGGTGTTTTTGAAATGGCCATAAAGTCATTTATGATAAAAGGCACTTTTAAGTTTTTCGTGTAAATGCATTTATGCGTAAAACGTAAAAACCCGGAAACCATGGGTTTTCTACGTAGTTTTACTACGCTATAATAACGGAAATTAACGGTCGTTTCGAAACAACAAACAAACAAACGAAAAAAAAAAATAATTCATTCCGCAGAACCACGGTTCATCGACATCGACCTTGGTCACGAGTAGTGTCGCAAAATTTTTATTACGCGATTTGGGCATTCCATTCGTCTAAGATTATCATAGTAACATAGAATACTCAATGGGAGGTAGTCGCGCAAAAGCTCGCAAAAGAGCTGCTTTAAAAGCTGTAGATAAAGAGCAAAAGGCTTCGACTTCTGATGAATCAAGCAAAGCTTCTGAGGCATCACCACCAAAAGCAACAACAGCAACTACTAAGCAAACTGAAAGTCCCAAAGTGCCTGAGGATTTCAAGAAAATGGATGAATTACCTGTTATAGTTGGAACGAGGAAATACAATTCCATCATAGCGCCTTGGTGGTTAGTATTTTTGATGGGTTTATATGTATTAGTCAAAGTTTACATTATATATAGCTCACCTTGTGCTCTATTGGGTGTACAGTCACCATTTTCTCGCGGAGATGTTGCGAAAGCATACCGTGATGTATCCTTTTGCACCCACCCAGATCGCCTTGTTCGTTTAGGTAAAGATCATCAATCCATGGGTGAAGCATTCTTCACTCAAATAAGCGCCGCTCGCGAGGAAGCCCTAGGGATGCTGCGTCACAGTAGACCAAAAAAGACTGCATCTTGCTATAGTGTAGCACATCTCTTTGGGTTGGAAGCTGAAGTCCTTGATTATTTTTCGTCATTCTCAGCAACATTCTCAACAATGGAAAGTTCTACGTATTTTTTTTCAGAAGTTGCTTATTTTTTGAAAGATTTTACCTACGGGATTGTGACATTAGAAAACGGCTTAATGCCAACAATTGGTCTTTTACTCTTGCTGTGGCATTTATTTAATTTGTGCCGCGGTATATTTCGTGGTGGAAGAGAACACGAATCATTTTTGAAAAAGATATTTTCAGCTGTACAACAGATCTTGGTCGGACCTCTTCCCACAATATTTCAGCTTTTTATTTCTCCATTTGTCCGTTTCATTGTATTTGTGCAGCAACAGCGTTACATGTCTTCAATTGGTTCTCGGGATATTTTCGGTAGTTTAATGATGACACACAATGATGATAGTAAATCAAATGCTCTAACTTTAAAATATCAGAAAAGGCTGAGGGAATTAAATCAACATGTTGAAAAAATGGCCGGTGGGATTCGAAGAAAAAATGCAGTGAAAAAAGCTAGTGATACAGTCAATCAACGGGAGGTGAAACGGTTAGATGCCCTCACGAACGTTATGGAAGCTCAATTTAAGGCTAATGTTGAATCACAAATTATCATTCAGGAAGAACGTGAAATGCTAGACGTATTTGCAATTAGTGGTACGAGTGCCTTATTCTCTGTCATTGGACGAAGACCTTCCATGTATGTTTTTTTCATGAATTTCAAATTTATTTTTTTTATAGAAAATTTCATACGTAAGAAATTTCGAATTTGACATATTCTTTTACAAACACAGGACTGATGTTCGGAAAGGTACAAAAGGTCGATATTGTGCATCTATGCATTGTCAGTTTGATTTACTTTTGACTCTTTCAAAGCCTATCATTCCACTGTTGATGCTCATTTTTACTGGCTTCACAGTGAATGTATGTTTTATTTTTTTTTTTCACAAAAAAAATCGAATTTATTTTTCGTACGAAATTTTGTACCTAACAATTTTTTTTTTTTTTTTGAAATATTTTTTCAAAATACATGGTTTTCTTTCATCTGTTTTTATTGGCCACGTGTTACGAAATTGGGTGGCAAAATTTGCATTTCCGGATACTGTACATTTTCTTATTTTATTATGTGGCCTTGCGCACACTGTACTAGGCATACAAAGTCAGGAGATCCATAGCCATGTTTGTTTTATTTTTTTTTTTAACAAAAAAATCGATTTTTTTTTCGTACGAACTTTTGTACCTAACGATTTTTTTTTTCAAATATTTTTCCAAAATACATGCAGAAAATGCTGGTATTAATGATGTCCTCCGATTAGAATGGCATTGGGGGTTTAAGGATTCGATGTACTTTTTCATAATTGAATTTAAAATTGATCTTTTTTTTTTTACTATGAAAATTTGTACGTAACAACGAAATTGAATGTAAAATATTTTTTACAATACATACAATTAGCTAATTTGGCACTCCTGGGAGCTACATTTTGTTCGGTAGGAGGCTTGGGCAATGAAATTGGCTTCATTGGTACTTTTTCTTCAGGTATTTCGATGCGTATTATTTTACATGAGTTATTACCAGGTAGTTTTGGGGAAATATTTGGCGGATTTTCTCAAGTGACTAGCTACATAAATTCTCTCATACAAAACTTTATACCTAAGGAATATTCGGATATGATGAGTTCAAGTTCGCGCGTTCAATTTAGCACTCTTGAACATGTAGCTCTTCGCGCAGGAAATGGTGTTGGCGATTGTGCTGGTGGTCCCTTCAGAATGTTGTACGTTACCATCATTAATTTCGAATGTACTTTTTTTTTTTCATAGAAAATTTTGTACCTAACATTTTTTTTTACTAAAAAAAAATATTTTTCACAATATTTGTTTGGTTCTTGGGCTTCTGTCGTTACATTATTTTTTAGAATGTATTTATTAATACTTCCATTGATGTTTACGTTTCAATGGGCTCTTGCGACAAGACGCGCAATATTAGCTCGTAAGAAATACAGAAGTTCGTACTTAATTTTTATACGAACAGTATTGACTATATCAGGTTTAGTTCAGTGTTTTATGTATGTTTTCATCATTCATTTCAAATTTATTTTTTTTTCATACCAAATTTTGTACCTAACGATTTTTTTTAAACCAAAAAAAAATATGTTTTACAAAACATGATATGCACTCATAAATTAAATGCTATGAACGGAAGCTTAGCTTGTTTCTGGGTTGTCGCTTTATTTGGCATTATTTGGGAATCTTTATTATGTACATATGAAGTCAGAGGTCCGATCAGACAATTAATTTTTCTTTTTATCTTTATTATGGTTTAATTTTTCGTTTGCAAAATAAATAAAAAAAATAAAAATGTGTACGTTAAATTAGATTAAACGTATAACGTTACGAACGTTACACAGCCTTTCAGATAAACTTTTGGGCTCAAAAAAATAAATTTTAAACAGAAAAGCTTTCGCAAGTGTAATAATCGTAGAAACGCAATGGCACTTTTGGCTTTCAATCAAAATATGATTAAATGCATTGCATCGAGTATTGAAATATGAGTCAAAAGAAGGGCGCAGGGTCACGACCTCCGAAAGTTGTGCGAATTAAAATTATTTCGATGGGAAACGGTGCCGTTGGCAAGAGTTGCGTGATCAAACGATACTGTGAAGAAAAATTCACTAAAAGATACATATGTACAATAGGTGTAGACTTTGGGGTCAAACCGGTACATATTGATGGATCTACAGTTAAAGTAAACTTTTGGGATCTATCCGGGCACCCAGAGTTTTTCGAAGTCAGAAATGAGTTTTATAAAGATACTCAAGGAGCGATTTTGGTCTATGACGTCAATGACAAAAAGTCGTTTGAGTCATTGGATACATGGATGAAAGAAGCACGTAAATACGGTGCTTCTATGCTTCGGTGTGTGGTATGTGCAAATAAAACGGACAAGAGTGTTAGTCAACGCCAGGTAACTGAATCCATCGGGCGAAGCTGGGCAGAGACTAGGGGGTTTCCTTATTTTGAAACTTCAGCTCAATCTGGAAAAAATATTGAAAAAGCATTTGATACACTATTCCGCGCAGTACTTACAAAACGAAAACGTTAAAGCAACATAACTCAGAATAATTTCATGATAATATGACAAATATTAAATATTTTATAGAAATAAATGAATGGATTTTCAATAACTCTTTTTGTAATTTTTTTTCTTTTTTATTATTCCAAAATAAACACGACAAAACAGTAAATTAAGAGGGATTAAGAGGGAAAATTATGCTTTACGCTTATACATTAAAATATACGACTCAGAAATACTCATCAATTGAGGAAGTATTTCTTTGACACGCAAATCTTCAATTTCATACCATTGAGATGTCGCTTCGTGGAATATATGAACTCGATAATTCCCGTCACCAATGGCGTCACCCTTACCTTGAATTTTACTATCTTCCGCCGGTGGGCTGTCATGCACAATATTTGCTGTCAAGTCATATTTTGATCGAAGTGTTCTTAATTTTCTCTCTTCTGAGACAGATTCCTCGCAGCGGAGGATTAATTCTCTTTTTTCTACAATGTCCTTATGGATCACTTGTAAACTATCAAGAAGCCCCTTCAGATTGGCTACGGACATATTTCGAATCACATCAACACTAGGCAACAAAACATCCGAAATTTTAGATTGTAAATCATTTTCACTATCTTTAACGAAAGTTTTCATGTCTAAATTAATAACTGGGAAATTCACGATAGTCGAATTTTTTTCAGTAAAAAAGTTATTTTTTGTAAATCGCTTCAAACAAACAATCAAATAGGGAGGAAGTTCTAAGAGTTCGTAGCGTCTTCGTATTTTTTTCAACACAAAATCTGTGTGCTTTTGACCACTAAATTTTTGAAGTACTTGCATTAGTTGCACGTGGGGTATAACATTACTTCCTTCACTGTCTTTGAACAACGGCATTGCTGGTAAATCGACCGAAAGAACTAAGAAAGGTGACTTTTGAACTGAAATATTAGATATTTCTTCAGCATGCCCATTGGATTTGCTATTTTCAATGGTTTCCTTTACGAGAAGAGGCTCTGTTCTTACTTCAACAATACCTTGAAAGGTTTGAGTGATTATTGAACTTTCACGTTTTCTACGACTTAGATCTTTGCCATTCTTACCCGTTCCTTTTCCCAGTCCCCTATGAAGTGAAGTCAGTAACCAAATGAGAAATTCAGCACTAGCACCTTGGGTACCGACTTGAAAACGCTTTTTACTTTGTTTAACAACTGCATTGACAAAGTCATGAGGAGCAACAATATTTTTGAAAGAAAATGAACTCCATATTTTCCTCATTAACTCACCATACATTACTACTAGAGGATCAGTACAACCTTGATAATTTGTAGCATCCAAAAAAAAATTTCGAAGTGGTTTGACATGTGCAAGGGCATGTAAAACTACATTGATGTAATCTGTTGAACTTAAATTATTCAGTCCAATATATCCAGGAAGGTATGAGACTCCAAAGACATCTTTTGATAAACTCGTTTTAGTGTCTAAATTATTCATATCATTCGAAGTAAACACAGGGTTCAGTGCGAGACGAATGTCATCTAAAGAAGAGTCAACTATCTCGTATAAATCTGGTAGGCAGTAAAACTTTTCAGAGTGTAGGTTCAAAAACACGTGGTGGCCAGCTTGTACAGAGTGGGTGTACGCAAAAGTGTTTTTTCCACGGCCATNAAAAATAGTACCACAAACAAGGCACATATAAACGTGTTGTTTGCGAAGGCTAATAGAGCATTCTTTTGCAACATCAAAGTCACAGACATTTCGATTTATAGTGTCCAAATATGGGCACCTTATACGAGGTGTTGAAGGCTCAGGTACGACTGCTTTACGAGTTTCAGGAGGAATAGCATTAACTGTCTTTTTTATCGCCAACAAGTTATGACGCTTAGGTGGTGGTTTCTTGGGACTATTGGAACGGCCGCGCTTCATTTCAAACTATCAATCTATGAAAGTGCCACTATTTCTTTATAATGTCAATATTATATGCAATGAGCGAGAGCAATAATAAGTTGAACAAAAATGTCCTCCTCTTTTTAGCTCGAGAGAGGGGTTCGTCGATTGCCAATGCGGGCGAAATAAAGCCGAAATAAAATTCGAAAAATCGAAGACTGGACTGCGACTGCGACTGACTGCCACTGCAGGCAGAAAATTTGCAGGTAGCAGAATAATCCGTTGAACTTTTCCTTCCGTTAATTTGGACTTATTATATAGCCTTAGTTAGGAAGTACGTAGGCCTATATTGGTATACATTGATATGATAGTCTAAAATAATGGGAAAGGACAATCCGCTCTCATTGTACCATCGCGAGAGACTAGTAGCGTGTAAAGACAACAACTGGTTACTTACCACTAAGCAGCTGCATGTGATAAGAGAACACTTTGATATTCTTGACATTGAAAAGTCAGGCTTCATCAATGAAAACGAATTTATTAACTTAGCAAAAGTTCTAGGAGAAGAACTCCAGGAACCCGATATAGAAGACGCAATGCGTGAAATAAATCTAAATGAAGATGGGAAAATTAGTTTTGATGAATTTATTGCATGGTGGCAAGCGGATGAAGATGACGCTAGTTTTTATTCTGAGCACTCCAATAGTGATGACGATACCGATATTGAAAATCTTAGAGAAGAACGTGCAGAACAGGCTCGAGCAGCAGCTAAAATTCAAGCACTCACACGAGGAAGAGCAGAAAGATTCATGCATGAAATACGTATCAAATTCAAAACAGATTCTCAAGAATCTGCTAATTTCTTGGCTCGATTCTATAGAGGTCGTATAGCTAGAAGAAAGTTTCGCTCAATTTTACTAAACTTATGGCGGGAGGAGAAACTGACCGAAAGAAGTGCAGCAGTGAAAATACAATCATTATTTCGTGGTAATTATGCTCGATATCGGGCTATCAATATAAGTTCTACTCGAATGCAACCGCCTGAAGAATGTTATATCTGTGAAGTTTGTCCTGGAGAGGAAAAGTTGTTTTTTCCAAAGGCGCCATTAGGGACTCGTGCACCCTGGCAGCCTTGCACCGACATGCGACCTGGAGGAACTTTTGGGATTCATGGCTCAGTAACAAAGTTTTCAATATCTTTACAATATGTATTCGATGCTAATTTGAGCGCTGAAGATACCAGACGCCGGAATCTTGGTCTTCAAGGTGCTGTAGATGATTGTGAAGATGATGCTGATGATGGGAAGCCTAAAGGAGCTGCACCTACTTCATATTTGGCGCTTCCCAGAGGAACTCTTCAACTCTATCGGTTCGGTCAGAGAGTGGGAAAATTTCTTTCAAAGCATATAACTACGAGTGTGTGTCTATACAGTGATGCTGGAAAGCTACTTGAAATAATAACGGATCCTCTGGTGTCAAAGACAGGTGCAGTAGTTTATTTGCCATCTAAATTATACCACTGGAAACAGAATGAAGAAATCTTTTTCCGCCTAAGAAAAATCCCAAAGGAATGTTCGTTTATATTATATACTTTAAATTTGTCGTCAAAACTTGATTTGACGGAATTCAGAAAGATTTCGTTGACAGCATGGGTAAATGACCCAGCTGTGCCGGGTACTAAAGGTATCGAAAATCTTTCGGCAGGTGGTGGGAGTGAACTTTTCAGGTTTCCTTTGACCAAGCACACTTACCCAGATATCTTTGAGGGGAAACATTTAGTCTTACTGATGATGTCTAAAAACGGAGCTTTTTGGAAAGTTCAATGCTTAGGAGATTCTTGCACTTTGAAGGAGGAAGTGAAGATAAAAAATCAAGTACACGAAAAGGTCAGAAGTAGAATTAAAGATAAATCTCGAAATACAAATGAAACAAACAAAGGGAACAAAATAAATAAAAATAAAATAGATGAACGTGACGATGCAAATGAATCTCTAAACGAAGCAATACGACTGGAGGAGTGGGAACCGATGAATGCTAATGAAATCGCAGAGACTGACGAAGTGAAAGCAATACTTTGGCGTACACCTACTGTTGCTCCGAGGGTACGAGAAATAACAATTTGGGTAAAAGCTGGTAAAGGTCTTGCACCCAAGGATCTCAATAAAAAGTCTGATCCCTATTATACAATTACATGGGGCAGTGGTAAAAAGGCGGATCGTTTTTACCAATCTAGTGTAGTTAGATGCTCTTTGAATCCAAGTTGGAATGATCCACCATTCGTAGTAAAGTATGCTATCGAATCAGATCCCCGGGAAATTATTGTTACTTGTTGGGATTACGACTTAGGATCAGATAATGATTTTATGGGAGTCGTTAGAGTACCAACGGCTGTAATTTTTCAATTAGGACTTGGAATACATGAAAGGTGGATCAATCTTGAGACATGGCCTGAAATTCATTCAAAACCCGAAGATTTAAATGTAAAAGGGGCTATACATTTCGCATTCAAGGTGAAGCACGCTACAGGGTATGAAGAGTTCAATAAAGAAAGAGAGGAAGTTTTGGCTAAAGAAGAAGCAGAATGGAAAGAAATGCAAAACCAAAAAAAAACGAATAAAAAAGTACGTAAATAAAACGATGATGATGTCAACACTAGGAAGAAAATTAAAGAAGTAAATAAAACACACTAATTTTAATCTCTAAACAGACAATTTTTTATTAGTGTATTTTTGTAGATTTTGTGTTAAAGTAATGGTCTGCTTTACACTGCCGAAATATCAAACAGTAGCCCTATGATCTTGCCACCTAGTAAATTTATAATCCTTTAAAGAAAAGTGAACAATACGTAGCAATAAACTTATAATCCTTTACACAAAAGCGAACGACATGTAGCAGTCAAAAACCTGGAAATATCATCGTCTGCGGTATATTTTTCACTTAATAAAAGTTTTCGTTCCATTGTGGGCAGTTTCAGCAACTGAGATGCAGCCTGTGCAAGCTTAATATAAAAGTGACATATTTGTTTCTCCCCTCTCACCACAATTATTGCGTGGCGCTTATTACAAAAGGGGTCCAGTCCATCATCAGCAAGTGCAGCATTATCTTCTGACATTGTCTTCGGGTACCCACTCAATACTTCCGTTGAAAATTGAGCCATTAATAAAAGTGCTGCTAACTCATTTTGAGCTGATATAACAGAATGCTGGAATCCGCGACTAAATGATGTAAGTTCATCGGAAGTAGCAACAGCAACACGTAAATATGCCATTGCATCCTGAGTACCTCGATCTTCATGTATTTTGGAAAAATATTTCAAAAAAAAATTAAAATTTATTAGGTATAAAATTTCGTACGAAAAATAATTTCGAAATTGAAAAAAAATAAAACGTACATGATTCATAGTAACACGATAGCCTCGAGATTTATTCACATAATAACTGCGCTTGTCAAATAATGGATCAGTCTCATCTAAGGAGAGAGTGATATCTAATTCATTTTGACATTTATCATCACTTTCTCTGTTACATGTATTTTGGAAAAATATTTCAAAAAAAAAATTAAAATTTGTTAGGTAAAAAATTCCGTACGAAAAAAAAAATTCGAATTTGAAAAAAAATAAAACATACATTCAATAGTGAAACCGTAATGCAAGAGAAATTTTGAATTACATTTCTTCCCGTATGAATCCATCACCTGATTGTGCTCTGACAATATCTTTAGTGACGTCATAGTAAAGGCTCCTTGCGAATTGTCATACGTCCAACTTGTTTCTCTAGGACGATACTGTATTTTGGAAAAATATTTCAAAAAAAAATCGTTAGGTACAAAATTTCGTACTAAAAATAAATTCGAAATTGAAAAAAAATAAAACGTGCATGGTTGAGCATATCTGCCATAGGAACCATTGCAGTACGTTTTTCACCATTCACGACGATACTGAAGTTACGACTTCCTACTGCCGTACGACACCACAAGAAATCAGAAAAAGTAAATCTGCTAAATTCAGGTAGTGCTTTGCAAATGGTGTCATAGTCCGATCTGATATTTCTCTTCCGATCTCGAATTTGTTCTACGAGGGAGGAACCCTCCAGCCAAGAGAGTTCCTCGTCCGTCCAAAATATAGGGAAATTATTGAAATCTTTTGGTAGGGTGGCGTAATAAGGCTGGAACCAGGAATCTCCACGCTCACGAGTTGTCATCATATAAACAATAACTTGACAATGGTTAGGAACTGTCAGTTGATGCCGAACAGCCTCTAAACGTTGCCCCATTGGAGTTCTCCTACCAGTTTCATCTGTAATTATACATTTCAATGGAATTGCCATAACCTGTTGATATGGTGAAATAGTTTTGGCAGCATGGACTCCTCTTACGCTTTCAGAGTAACATTTAAAGTACAGATTTGGAAAAATTGCCCCATTATCCTTGAGCCACTTTACAAACTCTTCCATTCCTCGCTTCTGTTCATTTTCAACAGAACTCATTCTCTGAGCTATAACGGGATGAGAAAATTTATGAATATCCGCCCGTCCACCTTTAAACTCGTCGCCACCCCTATCATTCTGTTTTAAACGGTCTAAAGTTTCTTTGGACGGGCCAAACGTGTTCCCATTTGCGGCGTCAACGCCTATCTCTAACGCAGCAAGCTGCCCTTCAATTTCTCTATTAGAACTTGACATTTTAACAAACTTGATATTGAGCTAGATGTCACAGGGAAGTGATGCAACTACTATATACAGTATAAAAGGTGCCAGAGATGAATGCCGAACACTCGGTTCAAGAGAAAACTGTATTTGAGAAGGACTAAGTCTTCGTCTTGGAGTCTTGACTCTTGACTTCGTTGGCGTGATGTCGAAAAAAATTGACTAACCCTAACCCTAGCTAGGTAATTTTTGAGCGAAACAATATCGTTTTTTTTTTTGACAACAAGCGGCAAGTCAACAACGAGGAGCTCTTAGCCTTGGGCTTGGTAGTCTCTTAGGTAGGCTACTAACCTGAAGATCTTAGAGCATATATTATTATTTACGTTTATTTGTTTTTTGAATAAGGTCTATTTTATAGTAAGTGTACTCAGAGAGAGCATAAATTGATATAGGAAAAAACAGAACATTCACGCATTATAAATACAATTTTCGGATAGTCTGAGAGTTTCATGACTTCAAGAGTTCATTTTATTCAGTATGCAGATGGACAAGCAACGGTGAGGAAATCGGGGTACAACAGACACTTTGATAAAGCTATAGAATATTCAAACAAAGCATTGTTGAATGACAAAGCTGGACGTGAAACCGCTGCCTTGAAGCTGTATAAGATGTCACTTGAGTATGTTTTATATGCAATTTCCAACGAAGACAACGAAATCAGTAAAAGAGCTATGGAAAGAGAGTTCAGTCCAATGATAAATAGAGCAGAAGAACTTCGCATTTACTTTGACATTATTTCGGAAGCAAAACTATTAGGCTCTAGAGCTATTGATGCTGATAATTTAAGAAATTGGCCAGTAGCAAAAGATTTTTACGCAAAAGCCACTGATAAGCTTATCAGAGCCGTAAAGTTAGTCCACAAGGACTCCCCGACTCGTCCCATGTTAAAGGAAAGGGCAACTCTTTACATACAAAGAGCAGAAGCAATTCGTGATGTTCATATTCAGAGACAAAACTTGCCTCTTGCTTCTGCCCCACCACCTCCTCCAGCATATAATCCAGCTGTCAATAGTAATAATAAAGAAGANATCGGCCACCGAGGACAAAAAGCTTTTTTTAATGTTATTTCGAACACTCCAACCAAACATAAAAAAAAAAGATGGTCAAAGAAAAATGAAAGACCACCTTGGAAGTATTGATTTTAAATCTTTGAGTAGTAGTGGGCTAATGATGAGAAAGAGTTTTTATTAAAAAAAATATATAAATAGTCATCATACTCTGATGCTTCTCACATAAACACACAAAAACTTTATACTTTTTTTTTGTGCATAACATATATACTCAATTATATATATTTCGAGCAAACGTTTTGCATCTACATGGATGAAAAGAGAATAATAGTATCATCTCTAAAATGTCAAGCATATGGATTAAATTCAAGAGGGGCAGGTGGTGCAGTCGGAATAAGTGGGAGTGGTTGTGTTTGAGAAAGTACCTCTGCTCTAGTAATGAACTGAGTTACTCTTTCCTTTAACGTAGAATGGGTCGGAGAATCCTTGTTGACTAGCTTCAAAGATTTGATTAGGTTTTCGGCAGCATTTTCGTACAGCTCTTTAGCTAATACCCAATTTCTTAAATTATCAGCATCAATAGCTCTCTCTCCCAATAACTTTGCTTCTTTCATTAATTTCATAAATTTATCAAGTTCTTCAGCCCGATCCATTACAGGATTGAATTCTCTCTGCATTCCATGAATATTTACCTTATTGTCTTCAATATTAATAGCATGTATGAAGTACTCGATTCCCTTTTTGTACAAAGTCAGGGCTCTCGGTTCTTGACCCTGCCGGTCAGCCTTCAACGCGTCATTAGCAAAGCTAGCAGCGTTGCCAAAAAATTTATTATACCCTAATTTCTCTGAACAATTTAAAATACCTTGACTTCTAAGATATCTTGCAGTAGATGGGTTATCGTCATAGTTGATGCGATGTATTGGGGATGCTGCCATCTATGCTATTAATTCGATGTTTTTGCAAAAGTAAGTTTTCATCCACGGCCAATTCTTCAACTTTTCTTTGATCTCGATCGAGATCTCTCGGCGATTTTTGAGCGATTTTTGATGGCCATGTCCGATCTGTGGATGCATGAAACTGTAGCATGTATACCGTAATGTGTCTCTAATAGTACTTATCTGCTAAGGTCAAGAAAAACATTTTTCATTTGTTGAATTTATCTACACAATGCATTCACACTGCAATATAGGAGATAAGCACAGTCGTAACTATCACAGGAAAAACTCAAGTGAATCTTTTCCGGCCTGGTTAACTGAAAACAAACACTTTGGTACTGATTTCAGTGCAATTAAAAAGTTATCACGATCAGATTTAGAAAAAGCAAATAAAAGCTATGGACCAAATGCTGGTAGAGGAATGCTTGCATCAATGTTTAAGATGAGAGATTTCGAAACCTCTGACAGGGAAGGCCAAAGAGCAAACAAGCGTTATTTGGAAGCAAAAAAAAATCGTGGTGGAAGGAAATATACTTTTCCAAACTTGAAAGCTCAATCTAAAGGAAAGAAACGAAGAATGTTGCCCGGGTCGATGAAAATGTGGGAGAAAATAGCGAATCATGTAGGATCAAATTTTAGTCCACGTAGCTCAAATCAAATAAGAGTTCAACAACGTAAAAAATTGGTGAGTGCATGGGTTGCTGAGAAATACAATAATCTTTTAGAAAAAAATGAAGCTGAAGAGCAAAAAATGGAAGCAATAGAAAAAGAAGAAGCAAATGAAAGACGTAGACAGAATACTCAGAAAGCATCAAAGTGTACGGATGCTTCAGAAATAATGAAATCCCGGCGATTAGAAAGGCAAAAAAAGAAAGAAAGGGACGTAAGGTACAACAGATATAAGAGAGAACTCGTTAATCTGAAAGCTAATTTAGAAGGCAAAGCTAGATCGATGGTTTCTCAAATATCTAATGGGGATCTCGAACTATTTTTGGTAATAAATAAGCTCGCAGAACGCACATCTATAGATCGATCTCTAAGGCAAGAAAAAACGATGGAGGAACCAAGTGCGCTAGACCTTAAGGCAATAGAGAAACAGAAGAAAATAGCAAAAAAGATAGCCAGAGCTACTGCAAAAGTAGCAGCATTGGCAGCTGCTGAAGCCACTCATGTATTAGACGAACTGGAACGTGAAAGAGCGGCCGTTGCTTTGATAGAAAGAGACAAAGCTGAGGCAGCAAATCCATCACTAAAGTTACTTCGAGAATATGAAGAATTCATAGAAAGAAAGCGGCAACGAGAAGACCAAGATTATAAAGCAAATGAAGATAAAAAAGAGGCGGAAAGAAAAGAAAAGTTAAGAATACAAAAAGAAGCGAAGAAAAAAACCGAGCTAGAGTCAAGGGGTGTAAATTTAGAATCTAGTTCAGAAGACGAAGAGGGAGAAATTGAAGACGAAGTTGAAAACAGTCCTCAATTCAAAGAATGTGGAGGGATGCGAACTTTCACAATGACAGGTTTAGAAAGAGCAAAATGGTTGATGAATGTACCAATGTTTGAAGGTTTGGATTTTGAAAAAGTGATCAAGACATCTAGGATATTCTTTGAAGAAACATACAATCCAAATGAAAGCATTTGTGTTCAGGGTGCTCAGGGAGACAAATTCTATATTTTAGTTAAGGGTGTAGTCAGAGTAGAAGGTCGTATGTAAGTTTCAAAATTGAATTGTTTACCTAAATTTGTTTTGTACCAAATTCCACAATTAACGAATTTTGAATGAAAAATATTTTTTCACAATACATGAAAGATGGGACCCCAGTAACCTATGCTCCTGTATTAGAACCTGGTTTTGTATTTGGTGAAGTTGCTTTGGTCTTTAGTCAACCTCGTACAGCTTCTGTAATTGCAAATGAAACCGGGGCAGTAGTATTGTCTTTGGATCGAAAGGGATTTTCAGCAATGCTTTCTGACTTTCCTAGTGTCGCGTCTCTTCTATTAGAAAAGGTTTTAAAACATACTCAAGATAATCAAGCATCAACAAAAACAGCATCGAAGCGAGTTGCCCGAGAGCGGCGACTTGCAAAGGAAAAAGCAAAACGTGCAACAATGATGATGCTTCAGAGAGAACAAGCTCTTGCGGTGCAAGCTGCTGAATATCGTCATAAATCATTCAACAATTTTGTAGATAATTATAAAAATAGAGGTTTGCGAGCTCAAACAGCGATTCGTCAAAAGTTCTATTTTCCAGAAGTGAAGCCTGAACTTCTCCGAGAAGATGGAACAACGCGTGCCAGATTTGATGATATTGTAAAGCGACCACATAGTAGTTACAGCCACTCGCTGCAAAAAATGTATTCATCAATCTCTTCGCCTGAAGTTGTTCAACCCGAGAAAGTGGGTGTGCCAAAAATAACCAAAAATAATGAAAAGAGTAGTGCTTCTAAAATCAAAACAAAACATTCAGTTAGTAGTAAGACCAAAACTCAGATGAAGCGAGGGAGAACTAGATACGGTGGGAAATTGAGTCAACGGGCGAAAAAGTTACAACAGGAAGAAGAATACAAAAAATTAGAAGCGGAGGTGGCCATCGCAGTTTCTTCCACCAAAGATGCGATTCGATCTAGACAAAGTAATGAAGAAATTAGACAAGAGATACACATGAAGAAACTACATAGATCAAAGAAAGAGGTACCAAATGAAGATGAAAATGCTTTTATGATAGACCCAATTAAAGTATATGATTTAGGCTGTGAAAAGGTAAAACAATGCCCACAGATATCTCTCATTATGCAGAATGTAGGAATTGTTAGTAACAAAGTGAATTTATCATCCCTTGCTGGAACACCTAATCAGATCCTATTGGTTATGAAATCATTAAAGCTAGACAAAATGATTTTTTTTCGGACATTTCAATTACAAAATTGTGATTTGACTGATGGTTTGTTGGCTGAAGTTTTGAAATTACTACCGGTTGATATAATGGAACTTGGACTTTCAGGTAATAAAGTTGGTAGCGAATCGATAGAAGTGCTGAAGTCGATTGGATTGAAGCAATATTCACAAATACAGGAACTGGATCTCTGCAAAAGCAACCTTCGAGATTCCGGTGTCGTTCAACTTGCACAGTGTTTTCGCCGACAGAGACAGGGAAAGAGAAAAAAAGGTGGGTCAAAAGGTGATTGGGGTATACCACATTTAATACGTCTAAATTTATCAGACAATGGAATTTCCGACACAGGCATCAAACCGATGCTTTCGGTATTACACACAAGAGCAAAATCATATGCAAGTGCACAAAAGAAGGGCACCAATAGCTTGTCGGTTTCCCCACAGTCTACATTACTAGAACTTAATCTTTCATGGAATAATCTGAATAGGACAGCTGCCCGGGCAGTTCAGTTGCTCGGCTTACAATGGCTAGATTTGGGATACAATCCAATCGGCGGACAAATGCAAAATGCTGCTGTTGATACAATAGGTGATACTTCAAATGACAAGGTGGCCATATCTGAGTTAATTTCGGCTCCAAAACTTCTGGCGATTGCATTAAGATCTAACAAAACAATTTTGCATATATCTATTGATTATTGTCAACTAACGCAAGAGGATGCCGTCATGATTGGAAAAGCTTTAAATAAGAATACATGTCTGCTTGGAATTCATATGGAAGGCATCATATTGTCGCCGTTAGCCATTAAACCCAAAAAAGAACTCAAAAAAGAAGAAAATAATATTAGCGATGAGAAAAAGGATAGCAATGATACAGCTGGTACTGAAGAAAATTTTGAGAAGACACCTTTTGGTATAAAAAGATGGGGGAAATCAGCAGTTGCTTTGTACGGTGCACCACCTGTGACTCTTGAAGTAATGGATCTTCGCAATACTAGTACTGAACCACGTACTGTCACATTACCTGTGGATAAAGTTAACATTTCACATATATCAGATGTCTTCACGACAGATGCCTCTGGTTATCTACGGAGGGGGCGATCACAACCCGCAAGATATAATAATATGACGAAGTCAAGTAATTCCCTACAATATGATCAACAGGCCATACAACGTGGTAATGTTCAGTCCCGAAGACGTACTATGAAGCAAGAATGGCTAGATTTACCTGATATTCGATCAAGAGTAGATGCATACGGTTGGCGAAATAATCTTGGTAGCAGCTGTTGTTGGGTATGTGGAGGTTGGCAAGAGGTGAAAATAGAATTGAGTGACTTTGCTGTGCAAAGGTTGCGGAGAGCAAAGCAATACCAAGTTGATGGTATTAGCAACGTTGATTTGAATTTAGATGAACATGCCCAAACAAATAATGAAAATTTGAATGATGATAACCATGAAGATGAAAGTTCTACAACGGATTATTCAGATGATAATACAACTGCTGAAGAAGAATCATCTGCAAATGAAGAGGAAATTTGTGAGTCTGGCGGTGACGAAGATAGTGACTTGGAAAGTTACCTTGCTGTTGAAGAAGACATAGATTTTGATGTCGAAGATGAAAATCCAGGAATTGAGGAGGACATTTTGCCTGGAAAGTGCTCGGTGAGAGTTCATTTACACTGTGATGGTTATAAGAGCAGAGAGCTTAATTTGGAACCCTATCCTTTACTTAAGCCTCTTAAAGAAGACGAGAAAATATCAGATGGTATTCACCAAGAAAATATATGGTCAGTATGGTGTATGGTACCTCCAGGGCGACAACACTTCTTTTTTACTGTTGATGGCATCCACATGCTCTCAAGAAGATATGAGCGGGAGAAGCGCCATTGGATTGGCAATAATTATGAAAATGAACCTTCATTACTTGAAGAGAAGCTTGTTAGTATCGCAAAACGAGAGTTTCAAAGCTTACCCGAAAAAGATATTCCGTCTGAAAAGATACTTCAAAGTTTAGACATGAACTACATTGACATCTTACCTCGATATGGCCCAATTTTACCGCAACATTGTGTACCTCGCGCACCCCGCAAAAAAAAACGAAACAAAATGCAAGAGGTGCACGTAATTTTTAAAGGTTTTCCAGAAGAAGGCTCGCGCAAAGTAAGTAAATCCGATGCAACTGCTGTAAAGATGGGGGAGCTTGTATGGTCAAGACGTCGAAAAGAATGTGATTCAAGTTCTCTGTGGGGTATTGGAAGATTTGAAGAAGACTCAGAGGAGAAACAATCGGTAATTATTCAGAAGCCAAAGTCACCAAAAAATGATACTAAACGGAGATTTGGTAAAGCTCGTACAGAAAAGAGAAGTATTTCTCCCAAACCAATGAAAATAAACCCAAAAGTACATTCCAAGAAGACTCGTAATAAGCATATAGTTTTCTTTCGCGGATTCGAAATTGATTGGCAAAAAAGTAAAATTGCTGATGTAATAGCTAATCTTGTAAAAGGTGAGGTAGTAGCTGAAAGAAGCAAGTTAAGAAAAAGACTGTATGCACTAGAAGACGAACACTTCAGTGAAATAGTGGAGCTCGAGAAAAAAAAAGCATTGGAAGAACAATTAGCGACTGAAAAACTGGAAAAAGAAAAGAAGGCAAAAGCTATGCGCAGAAAACTTCGTAAGAAAATACAAACAATTGGTAAACGAGAAAGGTTTGCTCGAACAGTTACTCGTGTAAAAAAAGGCAAACAGCGTAGTAAAGCTGCAATGGATCGAGAGATCAAACGTTTTGAAGAAATGAAGAAATTGCGTGATTTTTTGAGTATACCTATGGAACAATATGTAGATAAATGTATCAAAGATACCCGTCAAACAATATGGAAGAATTATGAATCATTGATAACTTTGTATAAAATTTGTGCGTCGAAATTTAGCAAAGGTCTTTTATATCCAACAGTGTTCAGAGGTGAATTTGAAAAGGTAGAGGAAATACCAGAAGAGAATGAATCTGATGAAAATGAATTTGACTCCGATGAAGGGAATTCAACATCATATTCGGAAACTTCAGAATCCGAAGTTGATGAGATACAACAACCCATAGAAAGCGTGGAGGAATGGTTTCGGCGCCAGCTGTCTATTTATAATGTCAATACGCCAGGAGAGCTAGGCAATTTATTTGATGCTGCATTTAATTCAAAAAAACTAGAAAAGATCACTGTTGGACAATTTATGGTATGTTTAAAAAAGGCAAGCATAAAAATACCCAAAGTTAAAATAGTAGAACTGTTTTCATTATTCGATTCATCTGGTAAAAAGTCTAAATCACCAGTGGTTACTTGTAAAAAAATACAGCTACGCATATTCGGAGATGTTATACAAAATGTGAAAATGAAAGATGCGAACGAGACTACTACCACAGAAACTTTAGGGGATAATGTAGACAAGGAGGGTGATAATAAACCCTCGAGAGTTAGTACACAGGATGTTCAAAATGACACTAGAGACACACATACGGCGGAAGATATTAGTACAGATGAAAATGATTCATCAACCATCGAACTTTTACGGGAAAAACATTTTGATAAGAACATTTATGGAGGGTATGGCATATCGAGCTATGCTGAACAAAATGCAAGAGATCTTGCTAATTCAATGTGTAAGGCAAATAGTAATTTTGGGTTTGTATCATGTGAGGCATGGGTCAATCTTCTCTGTACCATGGGTTACATTTCTGAAGCAGATAGTAGTATGAAACGCGAAAAAGCATTGGATATATTTCATAGTACCATTAAATATAGATCTGTAACTGCTTCTTCTTCACGTGTTTCTTCGAATGTTGTACTCCCTGACAATGCCATTACAAGAAGTGAGTTTTTGAGATGCATCGTAGAACTTGCTATACTAGTTCGTAATTTGAATATGAAAAATGGTGCACGTAGACAAGGAATTAACTTAATATTGAATAATGTGGTTAATCGCATAGATATAAAATGTATTTCTGTTATGAAACCAGATACATGGAGGGCCTTAAATATCTATACTAAGGAGTATAGTAATTGGATGAATGAATACTATAGTCAATTTCTACTAATATTTAATGCTTGGAGCAATGATGCTGATTGTCATCCGAGTGATGGTAGATCGCGATTATCTTACACAAGGTGGTGTGATATGTTAGTTCAGGCTGGTATTGTACCGGGGTATCGCACTACGGTATTACTGCGTTTGAAAGAAATCGAGAAAGTATCACGGGATAAAGTATCACTTGGGATCAGCGCTGTTGGTTTCAAGGGCTCTGCAAAGCGACAGGAATGGATTGATAAAAGTAAGCCCAAGGAGGGATTTAATGGATACCTTTTGCAGCAGCCCCCAGCAAAGGGAGTGAGTGTAGACTATCACATTGCAATGGAGTACGACCGAGTTATCTCCGAGCCAAATAGTGAATTCACCGTTGCTTGCTTAGCTTCTTCATTTTTATTGTCAAAGCCGTATGTTGTTAACCAAGAAGCACACTATTATGCAGGTGGAAGTAATCCTGATCATTGCCTTCTTAGTTTCACCGATTTCCTTGAGGCTCTGACTCGATTAGCAGAGAGTCGATGGAATTTGCCTCATGCAGAGAAAGAAAACGGCACATATTCTTCTTATGTACAGAATACAATATATGGAGGGAGGCATGCATGTCGAATGTTACTACTTCTAAAAAACCATTTATGGCCTGCAACATTTGGAGTTCCAAAAGAACTTGCAAATGAAAAGATAGAAAGCCTTACACCCCGTCCTGAAGAAGAAATCAAATGTGATGAATGGAGAAAATTAGCACTATTTATGGGTGAACGTGGAGTAATGAATGAAATTCGTTCGCGTCTTCGACAGGTGAAGCTTTGCGGTAATAATAAGGAAGACCACACAAGCGGAATGCCGAGTATTTTAGATGACTGTAGCGACCATACGACGAAGGTATTACTGAGAAAAGGTTTTATAAATAAGCGTTTTTTTATAGAAAACCTATTGAATGATGTCCTTTTCCTTTTCCAAGGCTCTGAAGAATTTGGCGATGAAGAAACCGAAGACAATTTCATTTCATCCTTATGGGAACAAGCCATGAAAGAGTTTCCAGGCCAGTTAGCACAAGGTAGTAATATTTCAAATAATACAAACATGGTGTTTGATGACACGAGTGATTTCCCAATGGGAAACGAAGCAGATTCAGAAGACGCATTTTCTGCAGGAGGCTTACTTAAGTTTTTACACTCGAAGAAAGTGCGACGTGCTACAGATTGGAGAGGAAATTGGATCAAAGAAGAGTTTGGAAATTCTTTATGGAATAAGCGATTAGAACAAATTGATGGCAAGACACCACTTGATTCATACAATGTAATTAGTTTAGGTTTTGATTCTGACTGGAGTATTATTTCAGTACCTTCAATATTCTGCAGAAGTCGTGCAAATAGCCGAGCGAGTACTGCATCGAGTTTAAGCAATAGAAATAGCGACGGTTGCAAATATGGAGATGTCGCAGCAGTTGTAAAAGTACACTATGAAAGTATCTACCAAATATTCGATTTTCAATGCTCGATGTATGATGCATCTGGTGGGCTTCCTTTTGAGGCATTTGAAGGTATTGTACAGTCACTGAGAATTATTGATGGCAAAATATTCAAAAATGATGATATTCCTGAAATATTTAGAATTGCAAATACTGTTATTTACTATGATGAAGAAGATGATCGTGACGTCTTTAGAAAGCAAAATATGGATGCTCATTTAGTTCGTACTGAATTTCTTGGAGCTTTGATACTTTTGGCACTCAAACTATACAAATGTCATGATTCACTATCACTTGCCGTGGAAACATTCTTTACAGATATTTGGACTCCATTTAAAAATGAAGTTTTCAAAGATGCAGAAGAATTTGACATTTCACTTGATAATAGTACATTTAGAAAAAAAGAATTATATACAAAAAGTATGTCTTATTTTTGGTGTGCACCTCAACTACAAATAGAAGGCGTAGTTGCGCAAACAGATATAGAAGAAGAAGTTGAAGTTCGATCAAGGATTTTACAACTTCGTGATGTTTATGACGCTTATAGTTGGGGCGAAAGGAGAGAGCACGGCAGGCTATCTTATAAAGCGTGGCAACGTTTAGTAAAGGATTTTGATATTGCTGGAGCAGTTCATCGGGGTGAATGTGATAAATGGACGGATGTATCTTGCAGGTTAGCTTTTAATCAAAGTCATTATTTCCAAATCAATCCGTCGAAAAGTACTTTGCAAGCTTTAACTTTGACGTTTGAAGGATTTCTAGAAACTCTTGTCCGTTCTTGTTTTCTGTTGGCGTTTGACGATGACAGAAAACCAACTTTGCTCAAAATGGATTCATTTTATAGGAAATTTATCATAGAAGGAAAAATATACACAGCAGAACATTTGAAGAAAACTAAAAAGCGATCAAGTTCATTGGCGAAACAAAGGAGAAGTAAAGAAATTATTGTTTGAAGTATGACACAAAAGAAATAATACGTTTTATTTTTTAACTTTTTAACTGTAATTTCTGGCCATTTATTGGTTTATGTCTTTTTAAATTTTTTTATGTCTAGTAATAAATAAATCCCGGTAACTTTGGCCATTTTTGCAATCCTGTCGGTTGGACCTCTTTGGCCAAAAAATTCGATTTTCTTTCTTTTTTTTTTGTACCAAATTCCGTACCTAAGTGATTTTTTCTTCAATTTGCAAGA
>LT635975.1:0-29202 GCA_900128565.1 Stramenopiles sp. TOSAG23-6 | reverse complement strand
AAAAATCGTTAGGTACAAAATTTCGTACGAAAAAAAAACGAATTTGAAAAAAAATAAAACATACGTGCGCATTACATAACAAAGAGACCCCCCGTCTGGTGGTGTTATAATTGGTGTCTTTTTTGTATTCTTACCATTACTAACAACTTTACCTGGCGATGCTGTAATCAATGATGTGCCAGCAAAGAGGATATGTACTCGATCACGACCATCAGGGGCGAGATTTCTCTTTGCATCTGAGTCAGATCGGCATTGAAGCGCATCTTTCATTTGAGGTACACTTTCTCCAGTAAGAGAAGATTCATTCACAACTGCATTACCACTAATCAAAACGCAATCACATGGTATAATATCGGAATGTACTCCAACAACACCACCAGCACGAATGGCCTGTTCCTTACGACGCTTCATAATTTCCTTGCGACGTTTTAATTCTTCTTCTTTTTCCTTTGGATTCATTAACTCCATTGGTTTTGGAACTTTTTCTTTTATCTTTGCCCGAATTGAAATTAAATCACCTGGAAGTAGCTCAGCTGTTGTCATCTCACTCCATATATTATGACGAAATACTTGGATTGGATAAGGCTTCTGTGCCATACCTGCAAGAGTCTGCATTGTCCGACGACGTTGAAATGTCGTAGTACTTTCAAGCATAAAAATAGAAAATATACTAAATAAAGTATATTGCCAATATTCATCCAAAAGCCATAAAAAAGCGACAAAAAATTGAAAAATACAAAGAGGCGCGAGAAGTTGATTACGGTATAATTCCAAGAATGATGGCATTGTAATGGACATTCGATTTAAACCAAATTTTTCTTCTGCGTTATTGACAGCATGTATTGTGAAAAAATATACCAAATTCGAAATTGTTTAAAAATAATTGTTACGTACAAAATTTCGTACGAAAAAAAAAAATGAGGTGAAAAAAACATACGTCTTTACCAACTATACCACCCGAATCTACATAATACGAAAGAGGCGCATTACAGACACACTGAACGAGTTGGACTGCTCCATTTTCTGCACCATTTCCTATAATTTCATTTGGATTTTCATCGATGCCATCAGAAGAACTCGAAATCTTTTCTTCTTTCGATTCTACTTGACTTCTGTGATGAGCCTTCAACTCATCTGCGGATAAATAAATATATTTTTGTCTTTGAAATTCAAAACCAAGTTTTCCATTGCATTTTGATCGAAATATTTTTTCAAGTGATGCTTTTCCGCGATGCATATGAGGTCGAACTAATAGATGTGTAGCACTGGAGATATCAGTCGCGTTTGAAAATAACATACGTGCTTTGAAATCCACAGACCAATGACATAATAATGGAAATAAAGCAGTCAAAGTTAACAGAAGGAACAAACATATCGATGGAATGACATCAGGCAAATACTTTGAAGGCAATGACCTCGTATCATCATCATCATCATCATCATCTATATCTTCAGTGTCTTCTGTGTTATCTACAACTTTGCCATCTGATACAGTTTCTTCCACTTTCTCGACTTCATCAGAATCTTCTTCACCCCAGTCATCATTCCCAATATCAAATTCAAACTTAGGCGATGATCGAGCACCACCCATCCGTTTAGCCAAATCACCAACTGCCTTTGAATGGAAGTCAATAGGGGGCGGTGCAGTTCCCTTTTTCACTGCTAAATCCATACCTTCAGCAAGTGCTCTCGCGTATGGCTGGCCAGCAGTCATGTAACAATTGTACAAAATCACCGAGTACAGTAATGCTAAGAGCGCATATGCAAAGTAGTAACGACCTTCCGCTCGCTTGTGCCCAGTCACACGGACTAAGGCTCGCGGGTGCTGTAGGTCCATCACCATTTTGTTCACTACAGATTACTCTATTACACAAATGAAAGAATTGCGCTCGAGTTGGCCAATGGACCTCGGTCACCTCGCTCGTCGTCGTCTTTTGGCCGCGCTAAGAAATGCAGGTTTGTTCCTCCTC
Organism: Stramenopiles sp. TOSAG23-6; assembly: GCA_900128565.1. NCBI lineage: Eukaryota > Stramenopiles sp. TOSAG23-6. Next base: position 27,232 of record LT635975.1, on the reverse strand, counting down.
GTAAAAAAATATCAGTCATGACTGACAGTTTCATCTGCGAATAGTTTTCCATAGTTGACAAGATAAATACTGAAAAAAAAACATATCATATGGACATAGCATAGACGATGCAATTACGATAATATAATCTGAAATGCAGAATGAAAATGTTCATTACGATGACTGGAGTGAAAAAAAGTTGATCAAAATATATAAAAAAAACGAACTTGGCCGTCGAGTTCTTAACCAGCGCCTAGGACAATTAGCTCTTAGAGATAAAGAAGTCGTTCGCATACGTAATAATCGATTCGGGGGGGATCTCTCAAAGAAACATAATACTTCAAATAAAACAAAGATCAATACAAAAACAAAAAGAAATAAAGTTGGTTATAAAAAAAGTGTTCCTCATAGACTCGCTGCATCAAGTAATAGACCAAACTCTGCGAATGCCTCAGCGAGGTCATCAAAAAAATATGGTGCCATGAAACAACGTCTATGCAGTAATCAAAACGTACAACAAAATAAATCTCCAAAAGGCAATGGTTCATATTCATTTCAAACAGAGTTTTTATCAGGTAATGTGAGACCATTTACATCAAGAAGCAGAAACAGCTCAACCCAATATGATCAAAATAAAAGTACAAGTAAAATTAGGGTTAGGGAAAATAAAAGTACAAGTAAAATTAAATGGTTAAAAGAACCATTCAGTTTTCCAATTGCTGAATATCCAAAATATATGCATATAAACCTCTATGAAACTGTGAAAAGCAAAAATAGACCATATACTCCAACTACTATAAGTGAAAGAATGCACATGCAAAAAAAGGCAATAGAGTATGGGCAGGAAGCATTAATGGTATTAAGAAAAAGTAAAAGAGAAAAACAAAAGTTAAAAAAGAAAAAACTTGAAGTTGACACTGAAATCCAAGCAAAGAAGATTGCTGGGTTCCGCAAGCCTTGGAGAGTTGAAGCTAGTCGTTTGCGTCGAAAGAGAATGAAAGAAGCTGCAAACGCAGGCACTGCAATACGATCAACAAAAAGTCTCGAAAATAACACATTGGAAAAGTCTTCAGAATTAACGAAAGCACAATCCAGACAACCTTCTCGACAGTCATCACGGGGATCGTTGAGGACAGTTGATATATCGCGGCCAATATCTAAACAATCCTCAACAGGATGGAAAAAAACAAAAGTTCGTCGTCCATATACATCCATTGATAACCGACACCGTAAATCGATTGCTAGGAAGGAAGGTTGGCTTGAGGAGAAGTTGCGCCATGCCGCACAAATAGGAAATACATCTCAAATTAATTCACTTATCGCTCGTGGTGCTGTTGTCAATTCCCGTGTATTTAGTACAGGTAGAACAGCATTACATTTTACGGCTGCAAAGGGGCACTTACATGCCACACAAGCATTAATAAAAGCAGGGGCAGATACTGAAGCACGGGATATGAGGGGCCGCACACCTTTAGAATATTCTAGGCAATCAACAATAGCTAGAGGTTCGAATGCAGCACTAACTCAAACAAGGATATCAAGAGCGGCAAAACATATTGATCGATTCAAGAATCATCGAAACGAAGAATACCCTCATACTTCTTTTGGAGGTACAATAGAAAGTATTATAAGTGCACAAAGTACAATACATGAGATGAATGAACTACTGCTGTTAGCATCGGCGATGGGTCATACGGAAGCTGTAGAAATGCTTATTGCCAAGGGTGCACATGTGCATTATTGCGATGCGATGAAGCGTACACCTTTACATCATGCCAGTCTCGGAGGCCACGCTAAGACTGTACGTTTTCTTTTGCATAGTGGTGCAAACATCGAAGCACGCGATGCAGAAAACGGAGAGGTAATGCGATATAATACTAATTTGAATAGAGGATTTACTAGTATCATACCTTTTCTATTAGATTCAACTGATTCTGGTGGTATGACACCACTACAGTTAGCATCAACACCTGAGGTGAAGGGCATTCTCGTCGAAACGGAAGATGTTCAGCTTAGAAAAGAATCGAAACAAAGAAAGTTTAGACATGTATGTGGCACTGGAAGTTTAGATCAAGTAAAGGAATTACTAAATAGCTCCCATATTCATGTAAATGATCAAAGTAGACTTGGTGAAACAGCACTTCATTTTGCATGTAGAGAAGGAAATATTGTTGTTGCCAAATTTTTGGTTGAACAAGGTGCAGATCCTAAATGTAAGGCTAAAGGTGGTCCAGAAATTGGCTGGACACCTTTACACCATGCAGCATATAAAGGACACGCAGAAATTGTAGCCTTATTAGCTGTCCCAAGAGCAGCTTTTCCATCGGCTCCCCTTTTACGTTTAACAGACATTGATGTAATAGACGCTAGTCATCGTACACCATTACATCTCGCATGCTTCAGCGGGCATTCCACTGTTGTCGCAATTCTGCTAGAACAGGGTGCAAACTGCTTTTCCCGGACAAAAGCAGGTTTAAAACCAAGGGATTTAGTAACAGGGCCTGTAGATTCCCAGGTAATGCAGCTTATCACTATCGCTGAAGAAGCAACAGAAAAGGAAAGACAGCAAAATGAAAATCATCCAACTGAGGATTTGTCACTTTTATCACGACACCAATATATTATAAATCGTTCAGTTTTGAAAAAACAAAATGCAGAGGAAACAAGGATTCTTGATTCTGAGCGACAACAGTGGAAAATTCATGGAAATAATCTCAGACGTGCATGCTCCAATGGAGATATAGAAGCTATCAAAGAAGTACTGACTCTCACGGGGGATAGTATCCTAAATGCAGCAGACGCTGATGGTGTGACAGCATTAAATAGCGCAGTTAGTGGAGGGCAGCTGTCAGTTGTGCAATTACTTTTGTCGTATGGCAGTATTGTAAAGATAGATGCCATAGATTCAGCATTGGAGATTGCAAAACACGATGAAAATGAAGAAATCGTTTCTTTGCTCGAAAAAACATTGATATCAAAACAATCAATTCATAAATAAATAACTTTGCTAAAAGGATTACATATAGTAGAGTAAATTTTATTGCCAGGAAATAGCTTGTTCAATTTTCTTGTCTTTTTTCCATTGACATTTGAATGATGTGCCATCTGGTAATGTGCACTGAGACATACCGTGGCGGAGGTCATTTTCCCATTGACCAGAATAATTTGTAATTGTACCCCGTGCATCACTTTTGTCTCCTACAACACTAGGTTGTTTATACTGCATCACACCTGTTCCGCTACGCCCACCTTTCGCCCACTCACCTTTATATACATCGCCATTAGCATAATTGAAAGTACCTTCGCCACTCTTTTCTCCATCTTCAAAGTGCCCTTTGTAAGAAGATTTTCCATCTCCTGAAGTCCATGTTCCCACTCCACCTGCATTACCACGAACATACACACCTTCATGAATGTCGCCATTTGAATAAACTGTACGACCTTTTCCGTGCCTTAGATCATTGTACCAAAGGCCGATGTAGACGTCACCCGTGGCGCTTGTTTCTTGTCCATTTCCATTACGCTTATCAGCTAACCATGTACCAGTGTATTTTGCACCTGATACGAACTTTATTTCTCCTTCACCATCTTGTTTATCATTTTTCCACATTCCTGAGTAAATATGCCCTGAAGAAAACGAGCATTGTCCAGCACCTTCGCGTTTATCTTTAAACCATTTACCATCGTAAACGTCGCCATTGAAATAAGTCATTTTACCCTTGCCATTGCGCATATCATTATTCCATTTACCAATGTACTCACTACCATCTACATACTGGTATTTACCTTGACCACATTTCTTACCCTTAATAAAATGGCCATAGTATCTATCCCCAATGGAATTCTTTTCACTTCCAAGACCATGGAAATTATCATCTTTCCACATTCCTTTATATACAATACCAGACACGTAAGTTGCTGTTCCTTCGCCTGATCGCAATCCTTTAGAAAAACTGCCAAAATATACAGAGCCATCACTATATTCTGCACGAGCTTCTCCTTGTAGAACACCTCGATAAAACATTCCATCGTAATGCATCAATCGCACAGGATCATCTGAATTATCACTTATCACACCTAGATCTTCTGAGTATTGCATATATCCATGACCAGTAATTGTGTCATTTTTCCACGCTCCAACGTATTTATCACCATTTGTAAAACGCAAAGTACCCTGACCAGCTCGAACTCCGTTATTCCAATTACCCTCGTAATGATCTCCATTAGTATATACCATTTTTCCTTGACCATGACGAGTATCTTTCGTACCTGATTTGAAGAATCCTTCATATCTATCTCCATTATCATAATTAACGACGCCAAATCCTGATGCTCGTTTTGTTTCCTTTTCAACTTCACTTTTACTTGTAGATAATACATACACTTCATCAAGACGATCCCTTCCATCGTTTCCACCATATATAACAGTGCGGTGTTCACCAGGAACTAATAAACATGAGTGACCTAACCTGGAGGATGGTGTATTACCAACAGTGTGTAATTCTGACCAATTTCCACTGGATAATTCCCAGGTGAAGACACTAGGTGACGCCAAACCACAGGCGTCACAACCTCCGAAGATTATAATCTTTGAAGAGTCTTGAGAACATGAAATAGCTTTATTATCATCTCTGTTCTCATCAACATCTGCTACTTCATCAGGACTTTTGTATCGTACCATTGTATGCCAACATCTTGGAGATGCCGCAACTCCCGAACATTCAGGTTTTGACCAAGTATTTTGATGTAACACAAAAATTTCACCGAGGAGACCTTTTTCATTTCTCCCCCCAAAGAATACGACTGATTCTGAATTAGATAGATATGTGCCTGTGTGATACGCTCTTGCAGAAGGTGGTGTTCCTTTTCCCAAACCTTTTGTCCACTCACATGTTGATCTGTCAAAGCACCAGAGGTCATCCAAGTATTCGCCATTTTCGGATAAACCTCCGTGTACTATGAATGAATTTTTACCACTACGTGAAGAACACTGCCATCTACGCGCTGGTGGTAGTACAGATAAACATGATATCGATTTTTCTATTATTTTCTGCTGAATCTCTTGAGTAGGTTCAGTATTAGTATCAATTTCATTGATGTTTTCACTTGTATCTAACTCATTGCTATTCTCATTTTCAATGCTGTTCTCACTTTCATTACTGTTCTCACTTTCATTACTGTTCTCATTTTTATTTTCCTCACTGTCTTTCTCAATGGAAGCCTCGTTTTCATCAGAGGTTTCTTCCACTGGACCTGTGTTTTCCACTGGAATCGTCTCTGTATCTGATGTATTTGGAAGTTGCTTTGAATTCACTACAGTATTCATTCTACTATTTGAATCAATGGTAACAATCTCCCACTTGGGATTTTGTGCACAAAGATCAATACAATAAAAGTCGCCAAGTGTTTCACGAAGTTCCGTGCTTTCTCCACCAAAAAGGTAAACAATGTTTTCGAAAGAAACACATGCAGCACCAGCCCGGTTTGGGAATGAACACGCGATATCTGTTTCTATCCAACACATTCGTTTCATATCTAATTTTTTCGTTTTCATTGTATAATCTTCAACTTTATTCTGCTTAAACCCACCAAAAAAGTACGCACTGTCTTGACTTGGTACAACTACACATTGACTATTCTGTCCTGCATCTCCGGAGGGAGCACAAAACCATACACCATCAGTCTTTGGCGACTTTGTGGATTTTTGATCTTTAACAGGCATTCTGTCTACAGTATTTGACAATAATACAATAGAAATAATGACTATCTACGTAAAATGTCCTCACTTCAAAACGGTTGAAACGGCAAAAGTGAAACTGTTTTTTGTTCACAAAAAAAACAAATCGAAACAAAAAATTGTTCCAGTCAGTCTGCCTAGTCACCAGTCAACAGCAGTTACTTACCTACTACTAGAAGTATCTAAAGTTTGAATATTCGATCTTTTCGTAAAAGGGAAACGCACGTGAGATGTCGTCAAAATGGCAACGTATGAAGCAAAAAGTTCGACTTACGTTGCCTAATCTTTCGGGATCCGAGCAGACACGCAGTAAGCATAAATCGTCCTTGCGGCGTATGCTTAGACGCCGAATTTTTGCTAGAACATCTTTGCCCATCGAATTACTATCTAGTGTCCAGTGTAGTAGGATGGACTTAGCAGCCTTTAGAGCTCTTTTAGAAACTCTTGATGTAAAAGCACCAACGTCAACAAGCGTTGGTGATTTATTTCGTGATCTTGATCCAGGAAATGGATTTTTAAATTGGTCTACAGTTAAAAATCAGCTCCGTGGTGACGTCATTGTGGCAAGCATTGAAGCTTCGCCTGCTTTTAATGGACATCGTGTATTTAAAGACGATAAAGATAGCTCACGTATTACAAACGCAGAAAGAATAAAACAGGGAGAATTGCAGAAATCTTTCATTCGGTTAAATTCTTTTACGCCTGCGATAAAATCCATGCAAATTGTTAGAGAATATTTGCGTTTATCAAACAAAAATGTTTCTAGACAAAGCAAAGTTAGTCAAAATGAAAAGTTATTTCTTCAAAAGAATGTAGATGGAGAATCCACAACAATAAATAAGAAAAATGTTCTTCCTAAAACGAATATTTCAACATATATAGTTATACGTGCTGCTATAATAGCAGGGGATTTTGCTTTAGAGGCGGCCGAGGAAGCAATGAAGTTTCCAGTACATCGTTTATTAGGTGGAGATAGATGTGGTCGTTTTGCAGGAGTGCATGGTGTTTCGGCTCCAGATCCACTAAAGGCTAAAGGTTTTCAGTTACTTTCAAAAACATGTTGTAGCGCTTGTCAGGCAGCAAAACAGGCTGTTGATGTCTTGTCTATTGTACCTGCTAGGAATGATATTTCAATGGCACATACATTGCTAAAAAAACATAAACAACAATGGGTTATAGGCCACGAAGTTATACCATCAACATCATTGCTCGAAAAAGAGTTAGCTGCAGCGGAAAGTATTTTAAATTTAGCAGAAGATATGATTTTCAAAAAAATAGAGCGCCGATTGTTGGAAGTAACTTTCACAAAGGGATTTCGTTCTATTGATGATATTCTTCGATTGCCACCAAATTCGGGCCTGTGGGGTGATGAAATACGAGATGCCGTTCGATATGCTGCACAAATAGGACGAAAAGCTTTGGTTTTGTCGAGGAAATCACTTTTTTCTATACGCAGACATTGTATTAATTTCCATCAACGAGCTTGTGAGTATGCAGCTCTAAGAGTTCGCCTTTCAAAATTGTATTTGAATCCTGCAAAGAAAATCATAAATGATGCAGATGCTTTGTTTTGTGGTAGAGTTGCATGGCACGATACTTCTCGGAGCAAGTATAATGATGATACTTTGGATATAAAATGTGTACTTGGTAGAGTGATTGAATGTCGGGGCAATGACGGCGAGAAAAATCAAATGATGGAACTTTTACAAGACAGAAGAACATTGAAAAAATTATGGAATAAACTAGTTGAGGCATCCGATAATGCACATAGTAGCTCATTTAATGATATTAAACGGTTCATATTTAATGTACCAGGATTCGAGGAATATACAAACAATGAGTCATCAATAGATATACTAAAAAGTGCATTTGAGTTTACTGTTGAGGAAAATAGATTACAGAAATTTACATTTCCTCGACTTCTTCAAAATGCATTTTATTTCAAAAAGCTCTGGTCCGCATTTTTTAGTGATAAAGAGAATGAGAACAATAGCGTGTTGAATATGTCAATTTCATGGGAAATATTTCGATCCAAGTGGAAAAGATTGAATTCAAAAAGATCGAAATTGCAAAAATGCAATCCAGAAAATCGACGAAAATGTAATGTAAAAAGTGAAACCACTTCAAAATCTAAAGAGGGGTGTACTGAGGGAGAATCTTCGCAAGATTATTTAAATTTAAAAAAACAGTTTGATGAAATTGATAGTGATTCTTCTGGGTATATTGATTTTAAAGAGTTCTGTGCTTATATGGTAAATCATGCAATTGGAGTATTTGGGTCACCTGTAAGTATTCATGATGCTATAGACAATTCCAAAGATATCGAAGCCATTACCCGAATACAGGCATTGCATCGAGGGTTTATTGCTCGACAGAATGATAGCAAACCAGTTACTGTCAAGGTATTTGCATCACACTGTGCAAGATTTGCATTAAGAGAGGCATATACATCTCTTTGTGATATTGAGAACTTCTCAAAAAATACAATTAATGGAATTGATAACTTACAATCAAAATGTATTCAAGTTAACTCAGAATTAAAGTATAAATACATCGATTTTGGTAATTTAGAAATAACGGAAAATGCAAAGAATGAGTTGAAGACAAAAATGAAAGAGTGTTTTTATCTAGCAAGAATAACCCACCACTCCATCAAGTGCCTTGTTGGGTTACCTCTACACTTGGATTTGATCAAATCTGCGGTATCAAAAGCCCCCCAAAAATTGCTGAGTATCGAAAATGTTGATTCGAAACTAAAGTTCTTTCAACTACAATATCAATATGCCAATGTAGAAGCAGAAACAACTTTGGCATCCGAGTGGAAAAATCTTTCGATGCCGTCCAAAATTTTAGTACCGGTGGATATATTTAGCAAGACTGAAAGAAAACGTGCCATATTGGAAGAAGGCACAGCTTCAATTGCATACACAGCAGCTGTTGATGCATACAGGTGTATCACTGAAGAATCAACAAAAATAGACACTCGAATAAAAATAGTTAATATATCTATTGCAAAGATGAAAGAGGCGTATTTACAACCAGCAAGAACGCATCTTGAAATTGCAAAAAGACTACTTATTCAGTGGAGTCCTCAGGGTTGGATTTCTCTAGGATGGGAACCTACTTTATCAATGAAAAGTAAAAAAATGATACAAAGTGGAGACAAAATGGAAGGCAAAAAAAAAAATAGACGTGAAACTTTGGATGAAAGCCGTTTACCTCAATGTATTCATGTAGCGATGAATAGAGCAAAAATTAATGTCGTTTCATCGTATAAAATGCTATCTAATGTATTGAAATGTATTGAATCTGATCAAGAAATGACGAAATCTCTCAAGCAAATGGCAGTTACTTGTGAACATTCACTTGTGTCAGCATTACAGATATTACACATTGCAGGATTACCACAGTCATATTCATCTCTCAAGAAAATTGAAAAATTGTTGACCATTGATGAAAATTCTTTTGAGGATGCCAATAATTTAGCTTCAAGCCGAGTTTGCAACAGTCTTGCTGCAAACTTGAGTAACAATGAATCCTTTCAAATTGAACTACTACTCTCAAGAGAAAGACACCGGCATGCCAATGATGCTCTTACTTTGAATCATTCAAACAATGTTATATCTGATGTATTTATAGAAAATCTTGCAACTAAATGTGAGAAAGCCCGAAATACAATCATGAAAGTTAAGAGTCAAATAATTAAAATAAAGATGAAGCTCGCCCTTCGCCTTGAACAGGAGAAAATTAAAAGACAAAGTATAATTGATACTTTATTACAGCCAATTCAGATTAAATTTAATATGGTTGAAAATTCTATACTATTGAATGCAGCATTGGCTCAGCAACCTGGTTTGAATGAAATTTTAAAAACAACTGGAGAAAATATTCGTACATGTGTTGCCTATTTACAGTTACCTTTTAATGCGACATCTGCAGAAACAATGAAAGCTTCACAAAACAATGCAGAAAAACAATGTAAAGATATTGCAGCTCAAGTTGTAAAGGCAGAGATTGCTGTAGCAAAATGCCAAGCTCTTGTCAATGAAAGAATGAAACGCGCAGAAAAGAAACTTGAAATTCCAAGGGATCATCTCAAAGAAGCTAAACTTCACCACAAACGTGCTCTTGAGAAACTTCTTTTGGTATCTCTGAAAAATGCTTCACCTGAATGTGAAATGATGACTAATCAAAATGCTTTACTTCGAGGTCCAAGAGATACATTGATAAAATCTAGCCAACCTATCATATATCAAGCAATGCAAAAATCTAGGGGAAGTATTGATATTGCACAGATAATATTGGAAAGACCTGCCAACTGTACATCAGAAAGTACTCTTAAGGAAAGTATAGACTCAAGTAATCACAGTTCAAAATTAGCACTTAGAAATTCAAAACTATTTATTCAAATGGTAAATAAATGATACAATATCAGTTTTATCAGTTTTTTAAGTGATGAGTGTTTGATTGAATAATAATTTGAAATTGACTCTGGTCTTTTCAATTTCAATTTGCTATATTTGTTATTATACTATGTAGGGTTAGGGGCCTTTTCGAAGTTCGGTTTCGGTTGGCCGGCGCCAGCGACGCATGTCTCTCAATCAAATCGACGTGACACTTTTATGAGTAATTTAGTATTGCACAATATTGTGACTCGGTTCAAATAGCTATCGTTTATTAGTCTAGTATATGCCTTCATATTTTCTGATTGCATGTTTCCTTTTAGTTTCATTGTTCGTTGCAAATGCTCTTGCTTGGTTGGTGGAATTTTGGCAGCAGCAGCGAATTGACAGAAAGTCGAACAAGTTGTCTAATTGTTCATCGAAAGAGTCTCAACGTCTGAAAGATGTGCCTGTAACATTACTTACTGGCTTTCTCGGTGCAGGGAAGACAACTTTATTGAATCGAATTCTTGGTTCTTCAGATATTAAAAAGAAATTCCTTGTAATTGTGAATGAATTTGGACAAATTTCTATAGATCATGCTCTTTTAAAAGTTCGTCAGAAACTAACCCTGAACAACGATGTCGCTGAAACTTCGAGTATTGAACAAGATGGAATATATGTAATGAAGAATGGTTGTATTTGTTGTTCACAAGATACACCTGGAAATGAATTGGAGCGTGTTTTGGATAAATTAATTCTGTTCATGGACAACCAAAACTTTGATCATGTTATTATTGAGACTACAGGCTTGGCAATTCCTGAGCCAATTTTACGCACATTTGAACGAATGCGTATTCAAGGATCTAGATTTTATGTGCAATCGGTTATTACAGTTGTAGATGCAAAGAATGTACAGTTAGGTTTGGATATTGAGAAAAATAATCATTTTTCAAAACTATATCAAAATGACTCTTCTATTTGGATTCAAAAGCGACAAGTCGTTTTTGCTGATTTTTTAATATTGAATAAAGTTGACTCACAAACTTCGGCTAATGTGAATAAGATAAAGAACCATGTTATGCAAATTAACCCTTTGATTACCTTTATTGAATGTAATTATTGTGACTTGTCACTGAAAAGGTTATTTTCTACTAATAATGGAATGCATAACATGTCTGCAGCGTTTGAAAGAGCAGCTGAATTTGAGTCTAAAGATTGTATTAATACATCACCAAAGTCTCATATGGAAGCTTTAAAAAAGGATTTTATTGAGTCATTTACTATAACTACCCCGCATGGTGCTGTAATCTCATCACGTGGACTTCATTTGTGGTTTGAAACAGTATTACAAAAAAATTGGAACAAAACTGCTTCGTACTAAAGGAATCATAAATGTAGACAGTGGTGTACTTTCTCCGAAATTAGCAAAGAATCGAATGTTTGTTGTAAATGGTGTAGGTCAAGATATTAGTGCGAGTTTTGGGTACGACTGGAAAATAGAAAATAATAAAAGGAAATCGTCCATTGTTTTTATTGGTCGTGACATTTCGTGTGCTGAAAATGAACTAAAATCGACTTTTCAACAACTCTGTATGACTAAAAAAATTCAAAACCTAGATTCACGTAAAATGCTCAAATGTGATGATGGTTGTTGTCATGGTCACAGTAATGATAGTAATGATATAGAGAATGTAGAACAGTTAAAGAAACGGAAGCTTGAGTAACAAAATTCGTATTAATATTTAAAAATAAATTGCAAATTCATTTCGCGACGAAGTTTTTTGAAATTTTTCAAATTTCAAATTTGAATTTTGACTTGGTGAAAGAAGAACGAACACAGACTGTTCAACATACTTTTCTATGCCCACGTTCAAATTCACCCATTCTTCTTATTGGTTATAGCCAAGAATAGTGATGTGGGGCTTTATACCAGCCAAGCTGATAATAATATTATTGCTCAGTAGGATATTTCATGCAGATAGTAAAGTCCAACGTGAGTCTCGAAAGAGACGAAAGAGGCGGATTCAATTGTTTACGTTAATCGGCAAAGGAAAGGAGAAAAAGTTAGTTCCTTTCGACACCACACCTACTAGAAAACAAATGATTAATGGATGTGATGCATACGAGGATAAAGCGACTCATCATACAACAGAGAGTTTTGGAGTCTTTCCATCGTTTGGTGAAGGTGTTTTCTTCTCTGTCGACGACCTTGGAAAGATTGACTGCGACTGCATTAAAAAAATGAAAGACGGTGACGACTGTAAAAAGTGCTTTCTCGGTCCCTCAACTTCAAAAACTAGTGAAAGCGCGAGCTCAACAGAAACCGAGAAAAAAGAAGAAGAAATAAAAACAAAGAGGAATGAGGAACAAGCGGAAGAAGCTCAAAAGAAAAAGGAGGAAGAAGCAGAAAAAGCAAAAAAAGAAGAAGAAGCTTTAGAGAAGGCTGTAGAGAAAGAAGAAGCCGAAGAAGCTAAAGCTAAACAGAAAGAAGAAGCCGAAGAAGCTAAAGCTAAACAGAAAGAAGAAGCCGAGGAAGCAAAAGCTAAGCAGAAAGAAGATGCGGATAAAGCTAAAGCTAAACAGAAAGAAGATGCGGATAAAGCTAAAGCTAAACAGAAAGAAGATGCTGATAAAGCTGAAGCTAAACAGAAAGAAGATGCTGATAAAGCTAAAGCTAAACAGAAAGAAGATGCTGATGAAGCTGAAGCTAAACAGAAAGAAGATGCTGAGGAAGCAAAAGTCAAAGCTGACGAAGCGAAAGCTGAAGCCGAGGAAGCGAAAGCTGAAGCCGAGGAAGCGAAATCTGAAGCTGAGGAAGCGAAATCTGAAGCCGAGGAAGCGAAATCTGAAGCTAAGGAAGCTAAAGCTGAAGACGATGAAGACGATAGCTGGGACGACGACGACGATGATGATGATGATGATGATTGGGGTGACGAGGATAATAAAAACAAGGATTCATCTGGTGTAAAACAAGCAATGGGTTTGGGGGGTTTGGTGGGTTTGGGGGGTTTGGTCAAACAAGGTGTGAAAAGGGGAAAGGCTTTGGTCAAACAAGGTGTAAATAAAGTGATGTCCAAGTCGGAGAAACGCAAGCAGAGACGCGCTGCAAGGAGAAAGAGGAGAAAGGATAAACGAATGGAAAGGATAAATCGAAACCCCAGGAAGAAGAAGAGATACGATAAACGTCAGGCAAAAAAAGCTTACAGAAAATCCAAGAGAAAGAGGAGAAAGGATAAACGAGCATCTAAGAAGAAGAAAAGACAGGATAAACGTCAGGCAAAAAAAGATTATAGAGCATCTAAGAAGAAAAGGCGCAAAGATAAAAGAGCATCTAAGAAGAAGAAAAGACAGGCTAAACGTCAGGCAAAAAGAGATTACAAAAATAAAAAGAAAGAGTTACGGGGGAAGAAAAAGGCAGATCGTAAAGCCAGAAAGAATAGAAGAAAGGAAATCCGAAAGCTTCCAAAGTCTGAGAGAAAAGCAGCAAGAAAACAATTGCGCCAGCAGAAAAAGAATGATCGCAAACAAAGAAAAGCAGACAAAAAAGCAGCAAGGAAAAAGAAAAAGCGAGATAAACGTCAGGCAAAAAAAGATTATAGAGCATCTAAGAAGAAAAGGCGCAAAGATAAAAGAGCATCTAAGAAGAAGAAAAGGCAAGATAAACGAAAGGCAAAAAAAGATTACAAAAAATCCAAGAAAAAAAGACGAAAAGAGAAACGAGCATCGAAGAAGAAGAAGAGAAAAGATAAGCGTAAAGCAAAAAAAGTATATAGAGCATCTAAAAAAAAGAGGAGAAAGGAAAATCGAGCATCGAAGAAGACGAAGAGGAGAGAGAAACGCAAAGCACGGAAAGATTTCAAAAAAGCCAAGAAAGATATACGCAAAAAGAAAAAGGCGTCAAAGAAGAAGAAAAGACGGGCTAAACGTCAGGCAAAAAGAGATTACAAAGCTGCCAAGAAAAATATACGCAAAGAGAAAAAGTCAGCTCGGAAAGCCAGGAAAGGGAAAAGGAAGGCGATCCGAAAGCTTCCAAAGTCTGAGAGAAAAGCAGCGAGAAAAAAATTGCGCAAGCAGAAAAAGGATGATCGTAGAAAGAGAAAATCAGACAAGAAAGCGGCGAAGAAGACGAAGAAGAGAAAGAAGAAAGCAGCAAAAAAAGAACGCAAAAAAGCCAAGAAGACGTACCGAAAGCAGAAACGAAAAGCAAGGAAGACCAAGAGAAAAGCTAAACGCAAGGCAAAAAAAAAGAGGCGAAAAAAAAAACGAAGAAGACGAAGAAGGAGATTTTAAAAAGTGTTAGTGCTGATTGAATTGATTTAAAATACACATATAAAGTTTCTCGTATATTATAAAAAGCTTATTTATATCTAAAATAAAAAAGTAATCGTGCAACAATATTTTTTAAAATAGAGGGTTCTTTTAACATCATCTGTTCAAGTAAGTGTATTTCTTTCCGAAATCTTGTTATTTTCGATGTAAACTAAACCTCTTGGTTTTTTCAGCGGAATAGGTCTCGGTCTGGGTTGAGGTATTGGGCTCTGGTTTACAATTGGGGAAATCTGCTTTCTTCTAGGAGAATACATCAATGTTTTTTTCATCTCATCCATCACACGCATTGAATTCATTTCTTGAGGCGATGGTAATATTCGCTGCATTGTTTGGCTAGATTCTGATATCTCAATATTTGACGAGTTTTTTGTCTGTTCATTCAAATTGTTATCAAATTGGCCGCTTTCTTCAGCTTCGTCATAATATAAATACTGATTTTCATTTTTTTTATCAGAAAAGGTTTGCGGCGGAGTTGGTGACTGTAATAATGACATTTCCTTTTCTAAAAGTTCAAACTCTCTATCGTTCATCATAGATGCGCTAAGTAGGACATCGCTATTATCATTGCTTTTGCAGTTCTTCTTCAAAGTTTCACGCTGCTGTAATGCCTGTCGCTGTCGAAAAAGAGCAATCCTTTGGTCACGTTTTGCAAATTTTTGTTGCTTAATTTGCTCTTCTTTGAGTTTCTTCAACTTCATACTTTCTCTTCTAGCAACTTTAATCCTTTGAGCAGCGCGCAATCGAGAATTTTCTAAAGCTTCGGCACTGAGTGTTGGGCTATTCACCTTGATAGATTTTGAAATTTCAGATTGACTTTTTTTATTTTTTGTGTTTCTTGAGCATTTTTCATTTTTCCGAAATCTGAATGATTCATTTATAGCAAATGATTCGTTTGGTGACCCTCGTCGGCTTTCCAAGGACATTGATGATTGCAGGCGTGCTTTTGTTGTGACTTTTTTTAGCTTCTCTAAACGTGTTTTTGTGTCTTCTTTTTGTTTTTTATCCTCCATTTTCTTTCTTTGAACTGTCAACTGAATTTTACGTGCACGCTTTTTTGCTAATGACATTCCTGCTTTTACATTTCTATTTTCAGCTTGGCCTACAAGCACTTCATCAGGTATATCCGGCATTATTTCCTCCTTGTATTTACTAAAACTTTGTGAATGACGACATTTTCGTTTACTTTTTCTAAGAGGCTCATCTCGATAAATTGATCCATTCAACGTGTCAGGTATGATTTTTATTCTATTACTTTGTATAGAGAGATTATTTAAACTATCACTATGATGAATATTACTAATATGCATGAATGGAGATCGTTTTGGACATTTCCGAAACTTTGGTGCAACTCCCCATGGCCTTTGCGATTTCATTATACAATTTTTCTCTTTTTCTCTTGGTGTTAACTTTTTTCTTTCTAATTGTAAACGTCTTTTTGCTCGTTTTTTTGCAATGATTCTTCCCGCTGTTGGATCACCATTGCTTGCTAATTCTTCTAATAGTCCAAATGATAACTCCTCATAGGGAATTTCATCTTCACTAAGGTTGCTTACACCTTTTGAGACCGTTTTTAAATCGTTAGGTACGGAACTTGGTACGGGTTCAGTACACTCATAATTTGCGTCGCCATCAATTAAGATGGTAGACTCTTTTCTATTTTTTTCCTGTGTGATTGAAGCTTGCGCTTGTTTCCCATTGAAGATGTTTTTTTCATGGACATTTCTCAGGGAGCTGACCATCCTATTTTTATTGTAATTTATACTTTTATTTTCTCTACTATTAGAACTATTAGAACTATTAGTATCTAAATAGAATGGCTCCTCGGGTTCTACTTTATTCTGATCTAACTTCGCATCTTTCCTAAATTTCAAGACACGCATTATTTCATGGTTGATAGCTTCTTCATGCAAACTTACTTCAGAATCACTTGTTGACTGTAAATTGGTATCATCTCCTTCACTTTTATGATCAACTTCAGTTATTTCAGTAAAAAGTTTTGCAAAACTTTCGTCAGAAGCAAAACTTACAATAACATCATTTGAATGTTTATCATTTTTGTACGCTACATTTTTGTACACTACCTGAGCATCATCTAAAACATCATTTAAATGTTTATCATTGTTGTACACTACCTGAGCATTATCTATAACATCATTTAAATGTTTATCATTTTTGTACACTACCTGAACGTCATCTACATCAATATCGGAGACAATTTTTTGTACTTGCTCTTTTTGAGACTCAAATTCTTCCATGGAATCTTTATTTTCACAATCGAATTCTACACGTTTTGCATAGACAACGTCACTATTTTGCTTTAAATCTTCATTCTCACCATAATTTTTTGCATTTTTTATACTGCTTTTCTTTAAATCCAGGTTTTTTTCTTCATTATTTCTCGCAGTCTTTTCAGACTGGCGTTTAGCTAAAAGTCTAGCAAGCCAAAGTGGTGGTACAGGAAGTTGAAAGGAATCACCAGGACTTTCTTTTATATCAAGTATATCATTTTTTTCTTTTATATCAAGTATATCATTTTTTTCTTTTATATCAAGTGTATTATTTTTTTCTTTTATATCAAGTATATCATTTTTTTCTTTTATATCAAGTGTATCATTTTTTTCTTTTATATCAAGTGTATTATTTTTGCTTTGTACTGTGTCTTTTTCGGTACTCATTACACGACTGCTAGATACATCTATATTTTTAATAGGTTTAGATATATCATTCTCATTTCTTTTTAAGTTAGCAAAATTGTCAATAGTTTTAACTACGACTTCCGGTAATATTATCGAAGATTTATCATGTCTGGGGAGTATTACTGAAACATTTTCAATTTTTGTTTCGTCTAGTTTGACTCTAGTAGTACTATCTATTTCTGTTTTTGCAGTTTCTGCTTGAACTTTTTCATCGGGAATGACCTTATCCTTGGAAGTGGAATTACTGCTGGCTTTTTTGTCAGATAAATTACTGCTAGCTTTTTTGTCAGATAAATTACTGGTAGCTTTTTTGTCAGATGAATTATTGTCAGCTTTGTTGTCAGAGAAATTACTGCTAGCTTTTTTGTCAGAGGAATTACTGTTAGCTTTGTTGTCAGAGGAATTACTGTTAGCTTTGTTGTCAGTGTCCTGCTCTTTTAAACGAAACTTTTCCTTTAAAGTACACCGCAATCCAGAAATCTTACGAGCAAGCCCAAGTCCAAATAAATCTGATATTTTACCAAGGTCTGGTATATCGCTTTGAGATAGACCAAACCTCGTCAAATCTTTCACATATTCCTCTCGTATTTTCTCGAAAGCTTGTACTACAGCGTCTCCCGATGGAGAACTAACACTATGACTAATTTTTACGTGCATAATTTGAAGCTGCACGAGCTTGATGCGTAACTGATCACACCAAACATTACTCTCACTATGCTTTATACTATCATGGCTAAGCATCTGTATAACAGACTACAAATAATATGAGAAGAATAACAATTTAAAATTTAAATTCGTTTCACGTAGGAAAGATAATGAAAAATGGAAAAATGAATTTAAATTTGAATTGTTTGAATTCGCGAAATGAAAAGAATTCTGAAGATATTTCGTGTTTTTAGAAAGAGTCGGCACGCGCGTCACCACCAGTGGCCATTAATAGTCTCTCCCGAATGACCTCACCCCATATATATTATTAGTTATTATGACCCGCAGCTCTCCAAAAGCTTCAACGATGTCAAATGCATCGCCACCGGAGCCTAAAATTGAATTTTCTGATGAAGAGTTAAGTGACTATTACACTGATGAAACGGAAGACGAGGAAGTGGTTGAAAAAATCTCCCCTGAGGAAACTGCTGCGGATTTAAAGAAGCAGGGCAATGAAAAGTATTCTGCTGGTGACTATTATGCTGCAATTGATTTATACACTGCTGCTATTAAGTTACAGCCTCAAAATCCTGCTTATTATGGCAATCGTGCCGCTGCGCGTCTTCAGTGTAATCAGGTGAGAAAATCTTTAGCAGATTCCCTAAAGTCGGTTGAGATAGACAAAACATTCGTCAAGGGATATCTCCGAGCAGCTACGGCATACTTAAAACTAGGTGACTACGAAAATGCTTCAAAGCAGTATACACTCACTCTTATTCGTGATCCCCGCCATACCGGTGCTTTACAAGGTCGTAAAGATGTCGAGAAGGGGAAAATGTATTTTTCACGGGCGAAAGCTCTCATAGAATCAAAACAATACCGTCAAGCTTACGCTGCAGTACAAGAAGCTATGAAATGGTCTTCAGCTAGTAACGAACTTCATTTGATCAAACTAGAATGTATGGTTAGACGTAAAATGTATGCAGAAGCAATTACATATTCCACACAACTTATGCGTGATGGTCTTAATAACAACATAATCTTGAATTTACGCGCAGATTGTTTTTACTTTGAAAATAACTTTTCCCTGGCTGTGAAACATCTCACTCAAGTTCTGCGCCGAGACCCGGATGATAAAGAAGCACAAGTACGCCTCAAAAGGTTGCGCCTGTTAGAACGCACTAAAAAAGAAGGCAACGATGCGTTTAAGCGTCAAGCATGGATGGCAGCAATCGATGCTTATACTCGCTGTCTTACGATTGATCCTTCACACAAGTCTTTTAACGCACAACTCTATTGCAACCGTGCTGCTTGCTTCACAAAACAGCGTCAATTTGTACGTGCTATACTGGATTGCAATGAAGCAATTAATCTTGATCCAGCGTACACTAAAGCCTACCTTCGACGTGCTGCAGCTTTATTTGAGCAAGGGCGTAAAGAAGATTTAGAAATGTGTGTCCGTGATTATGAAAAAGTATTATCAATGAGCCGCAGTGATGTAGATTCCCGTGATATCAAGGCAAAATTACAAAAAGCTAAAGTTGCTCTTAAACGTGCAAGTCGGAAGAACCACTACAAATCTTTAGGTGTGGGTATTAGTGCTAGTGATAAAGAGATTAAAAAAGCGTATCGTAAAATGGCTATTAAGTGGCATCCGGATAAGCAAGCTGGTAAATCTGAAGCTGAAAAACTTGCAGCAGAGAAAACTTTCAAAGATATAAATGAAGCATATTCAATACTTAGCGACCCACAAAAGAAAGCTGCATATGACCGTGGTGACGATGACTGTTGTGGTGGTGGTAGAGGGGGCATGGGTGGAATGTCACAAGCCGACTTATTTAGCATGTTTATGCAAGGAGGAAGAGGGGGGAGAGGAGGCGGTGGATTTCACTTTGGCTTCTAATAAAACTATTGTACTTTTCTGATATATTAGTAAAGGATTTTCGCTTAGTACTATAAACAAAATATATTTGATATTGTAGTGTTTAATTGAATTTTTGTAAACTATCCTGTCAAAGAAGAGGTGTGATGTCTCATGTAAATAGTATCACTTCATTGTTGTCGTATTAGTTCTATAATGTAATCACTTCATTGTTGTCGTATTAGTTCTATAATGTAATTTCAATTATCAACCAACACGTTGCGCTATTCTTTTTTGACCAAGCCATGATGTTGGTTTTTTCGCTGACCCAGGTACAGCAGAGTTGGGCGTTGGAGTATTCATTGGCCCAGCGCCTGATGCCGGACTTCGATGTAATATATCATTGTTCATCTGCATGCCAAGCTTGTATATCACTGACATAATCATTCTTTCCTCGCGCTTGTGTGAAATTTTGACTTTATCCAAAGTGGTAGAAAAATATTCGATTTCCTTCTGTTTTGATTCTAATTGTTGTTTTAACATTCGCAACGAATTTTTGTACTTCATTTGACTCTGTTTAACAGTATTGTTGGCATGTCCTAAAGCTTGCTTCACATAATTTTCAAGCTTCTGTTGTTCCACGGCGCGCTTATCAAGCTGATTTTGCTTAACCTTGATAGTTTCTTTCAATTCCTCAACAATACCTTCAAATGATTTCAATTTTATGATTTGATCTTGTTGATTTTCTGATTCCTTTTCTAACTCTTGACATCGATTTTCTAAAGATTTGCGCTCTTCTGATAAATTTGAGACACTTTCTGATGAAGTTTTCATTGCTGTAGCAGAAATTTGTCTTAATTTTTCTATCTCCATCTTCAGCGATGAAACTTCTTTCTGTGATTCTTCCATTTTTTTCTCCATAAAAATTACAGTGTCATCTTTCGATGAACCTTCTTCCAAGCTCGTATATATTTTGGAAAAATATTTCCAAAAAAAAACACTAAAATTTGTTAGGTACAAAATTTCGTACGAAAAATAAATTCGAAATTGAAAAAAAATTAAACATACATTATCGACAAGTGGTATCACTTCATCAGCCTCATTTTTCTGTACACTAGAAGAAACATCCTTTAATAAACCTTCAGTGGGTACTAAAATCCATTTACCCGTATGGGGATATTTGTCTTTATCTAGCCAATTTTGACTCTTCCATATTCGAAGCGCATTCCCTACAATACTATTTTCAGCAAATGCTTTTACATTTTTTGCGTTGATTGAAGAATCAATTTCATTTTGAGTCTGTCGGGAATACTTATCATTAGAAAATATTGATGTATCACTTAAATCGTTTTGTTTCTTTTCTTCCTGGGCTACAGCTTGTAAAGTAAGTTGAGAATTAGATGTATTAGATGTAGAGAATAGCTGTTGAGATTGACGATGATTGATCTTTTCAACTGGCTTTGGTAATCTATTCGGAGAAAATTCTGTGGCAACATTGTAATCACCAGGTCCAGGGGTCGGTTTGTATTTTTTATGCATGTCAATATGACTTAATACTGGAATACTATTTTGTTTTGGCTGATTATATTTCTGCCATTCAAACCGGGGCGTTCTAGAAAAGTTAGAATAAATTATAGTTTTTGATGAGATTTTCTTATCTTTTTGTTTCGATCGTCTATTTGGTCTGTACATTGCATTTCGTATAGTAACTCTAGAATGACCACTATTTTTAGCACCTGGTTGTGGAACTTTTTGTTGCATTGAAACTCTACAGTTTTTACTTTGAGTTTTTGGTACTTTACAGCTTTTACGGTTTTGTCTTCGAGTTTTTGGATACTGCACTGGAGAGCTTGTCTTTTGATACATATGTAGTTGCTCAGTGGTGTGAAATTGTTCCTTTTTACGAAGTAGTTTTTCCTCATTTGAAATAAGCCGAAGAGCTTTCCAGATTTTGACATTTTCGTCGTTCTCTCTGGAAAATTCCTGTGCCATATGTTGAATGAATTGAACTTCGTCTGGTGTGATTGCGTTCGTACTTTTATTATTTGACATAATTTAACCCAGACAAATTATAATTAATATGACTATTTACTCGATAACATCATAAAAGTTACGTTGTGTATATCTGTTCGAGCAAGATCTAGTGATAATATACTATCCTACAACGAGAATTAGATCATGTGTAAATATACGTAAATAGCTACTAGCACTAGGTAGTAGTATATTTATTCGATCAAGTGTTCAACCGATTTTGTAGATCCAACCCAACCGTTATAAATAACGTTAACCTTTTGAAGAGAAAAATAATATTTCGTGTTATTCATTTTTTTATTATGACTTCACAATGTCATTCGTTAGTGATAACATTTATAACAAACTCAAATTTTCACTGTTCAAATTTCAATGCAATATAATAATATTTGAAGCACTGAAATCATCAATACAGAAAATTTTCATCATCAATTCAATAAATTTCTACAACAAAGTAACACGAAATCACCTACTTTTCACATTCCGTAGACAATCAACTACAACTTTCTCTCATAATATGCACTACAATCATAAATAATACACTACACGCTCATACACAACACAATCATAACAAATACTTACAACATTAAAATGAGGAAAAAACGAAATGGCCAACACGTCCAGACTTCAGAGGGTTATTTACCATGTGGCAAATTCGAAATTGAACCTTTAGCAAATTTCATACGTAATTTCATAGCAAATTTCATAGCAAATTTCATACGTAATTAATTTCGAATTTGTACGGTAATATCCCTACACTATCTATCAAGACTTTGTTGAACAACCCATTTTTTTCGTACTACTTTTTGTACTATTTTCATTATTACTTGAACACCCCTGCATCGCACTCGATAATTTCTCCGCGTACCCTTGATCATATTTTTCATGAGCTTTCCATGAATTCAATAACTCTTCAATAAATTTTGCAGGTACACGATATTTTTTACTAGCCTTCAGATCACTTTCAGCTTGCTCCAATTGTAAATCAATATTACGCAATATCCTCTGATGATCAGCAAAATGAGACTTTCGTTGTCCCGATGAAGCACTAAACGAAGCATTTGACAAATTATTTTCCGACTTTTGCCTTTTTTTTTGAGGTGCATCGATATCGACTACGGAGTCATATAAATATTGGTCCAATAGTTTTTCTTCATTTGAAAAATGCTGAGTAAATGATTTTTTCACAGCTTCTAAAGCATTTTTGTCTTGTTGAGACAATAGGAGATCAACGGCATCCTCACAAATTCGATGTTCTTCATCTAGTATAGAAATATTAACACTCTTCACCTTTTTTAAAGAATAAGCTTTCATTTTATCAAGACTACTAGAATCAACAGCTGCATTGCTACCACCCCCGTTGGTTGTTTCTATCGAAGACATGGCGATTTGAGCACGCTCACGCAAATCAGACTTGTTCACACAGTCATGCACCGATAAACCAGAAGCTACGATAAACGATTTCAATTGTTTTACGGATGCAGTGTCAATATTTGGTATTTCCACTGCTTTATTTGCAGAAGAAGAAGCGGTCCAGTTGTCTACATAGCACTTGTGGTTTTGTGCATACTCTTTTCTTGCCTTATCTTCAGCTACCTCTGCTTTTGATGAACTCATATTTTTCAAAAGTCCGTCAACTATATTACGTACATCGTCAAATGCTCTCTCTCGAACTTCTAGATAAGCTGAAGTTTTTCTTGTCACAACATTCAGCTGATCGTCAAAAATAATAAAACCAGAACAACCCAACTGACCCCACTTTGGCATATTCTCCTTACTGGCGATAAAACCATTGGTACAGTGTCGCAATTTCATCTCCCGGCCCATTTCTAGTGCTAACCCTGGTCCACCACAGCTGACACAAACAAACTCTACAGCATCTACATACTGCTGAGCCCACTCGTCCATCTGTGCAGCGCAAGGCCAGCATCCACCTCAGCCAGTGTATAGATGAAGCACCGTTGGCTTTCCTTTGGACAGTCTCATAGAATTAGATGACAGTGCAACATTTGGAAAGGGGCTAACAAAGTTAAAACTGCCAATCGGTATATCCGACATTATTTAAAGAAGCGATTTAATTGTGTATCCTTCTTCTTGTGAAAGAGGAATCAAATCAATCTCGATTACTGTAGTAATGTAAAATGCAAATACAATGTGAAATGTACTTGTTGTGGAATTCCGAAGAATCTCTGCGTCAACTTTTTACAGAGTGGAGAACTCAAGGAAAAAACACAAAAAACACGAAAAACACGAAAAACACAATAGCTGAAAAATGTAAAATGCACTGAACATATTTTTGCAGTTTCCTGTGTGACCGTTTGGTAAGAATCAACACGACGTAAACATAATTGCGCACTCGTGTGTACATTTTGTACAAACATGTGCGTCCCGAATGATGAACCGAGTTCAATAGATCTCAATCATAATGAAGAAAATACTGTAATTATTGGGGAAGCGTCAACAGATCGCAACAAGAATGATTATGCTTCGTCAAACTTCGAAGACGGGTTTGAAACGACAAACACTAAATTAGCCAATACTGAAGACAACGCATCCAACAACCCCAACTCAGAAGTTGTCATCACTCACACTGAGGTGGAATCATGTAATAAGAATGTGTCTAGCTATAGCCCAATGAAAAAATGGGATAAAACATCTAAAATCCACTTGGTTTGTGCGACCGTTCTATTTGTGGGGCTAGTTACCTGTATGGGCCTCTTCGCCTTTTTCCACCAACGTCGTTCTCCTGGTCCGAGTCAGAGTTTTCAAACAGATTACAATGTATGGTATAAGCTACATCGAACAGACGTACAATCTGTAGTGAGAGGTCGGAGATTGCTTGCCGGTGGTGAAATAGTAAAGTGTAATGGAGAACAGAAAGAAGTTGCCTGGATTAAAACACAAATTTCCGCCGCCACTAATGTTACGTGTGAAGGTTGTCGAGTTCGTTTTCAATACTTAGGTTGTTTTGAAGACGGTTTCCATTGGTTTGGGATGAAATGCGTGGCTGGATGTACGTGTCCTACGTATCCAGAGATTAATTCTAATGAGAATATGTTGTCTAAAACTCTAGTACTTATTGAGAAAATGTTGTCTACAACTCGATTGCGTTATTCCGATTTGAAACTTTACCCCACTGAAAGGCCACTACCGGAACTACCGCTACCTGAACTACCAGAACCAGCACCAACTGCGCCACCAAAAACACCAATTAATGGTGGTGCTGCTGCTCCTAATGGTGTTCCTTCTGGTGGTAGAATAGGAACTGGTACTGGTACTGGTGGTGGTGCTGCTGTAGGTACTGCTCAACCAGAGACTGTTGGTGGTCAATCTTCTAATGGTAATGATCCTGGTGGAGGAGGAGATGCTGCTGCAGCTGGAGCCGCACCACCAACTAAAGCCGCACCAGGTGGTGGTGATGATGATTCTGATGGAGGAGGAGATGCTGCTGCTGTTTCTGCTGCAACTGGAGCCGCATCACCAACAAAACCAACTAAAGCCGCATCAGGTGGTGGTGCTGCTAACGTTGGTGATGATGAGTCTGATGTAGGAGGAGGTGCTGCTGCTGTTTCTGGAGGAGGAGGTGATGCTGCTGTTGATGCTGCTAGTGATGTTGAGGCTGCTGCTGCTGCTGGTGGTGGTCTTGAAAAAGAAGAAGCAACAGAAGAAGGAAGAACAGAAGTACCTGAACTACCACAACAGTCACTGCCTGAAGTAAAACCAACAACAACTGCGCCACCAACAACACCAATTAAGGCTGCTGCTGACGCACAACAAAGAGATCAGGCTGCTACAAAACTTCAAGCTGTTGAACGTGGCCGTCGAGCTAGAAAAATAATGCAAGCTAGAAAAATAATGCAACAAGTTAAATTAGAATTAGAAACAGTCAACAGTCAAATGATTAAAATAATAGAGAGCGCAAATAGCGCAAAGGAAGGCGATTTGCAAGGATTGCTTGATCAGAATGTACGTATGTTAATCAAATGTATCTCGTCACTTTTGGGGCATATAATTTCACTTCTTCCGGATAGTCTTGATCTTAAACACGAAAAGGGTGTTCCGATTGGTGTTTCGGCGGGTGTTTCGGCGAGAGTGATGCCTAAAGAAGCTTTTTTAAAAAATATTTTTTTACAAAGACTCTTAAAAAAAGACACAGAATCATTAGAGCCTAAAAAGTATTTACATTCTCTTCATTGGGTGTTACAAACTTTAGTATTAGTTGAAAATTATAAAGTTGCTCAGACTGAATTGAGTAGATTGCTAGAACTCTGTGAAAAGTTGCAGGATATTTATACACAGTAAAAAACAAAAAAAAATAAATTTCAATATTTGTAATATTTTCATTCACATTTTCAAATTATCATGCAAAATAGATAAAAGTTAGGGTAGGGTGTTCAACGTCGGTCCGCAATCTTTATTTTCAAGTTTTAAACGTCACCTACCTGGTACCTACCGTGGTGCCACTTTAAACGTATATTTCTGATTTCAATTTGTCGACTTTGATTTAGATTTCCATAAAAGAAATTCGTAACATAAACACGAAAAATTAAAAAAATTTCAAAAAAACAAAATTTTGATGTCAACTCACATCACATCACATGATGATCAAATCATTGGGTAGGCTTTTGTTGGCCTTTGATAATAAAATATAATATAGCAGTGGACTAATTCTCTTTAGTCATCAGCACTCACTCAATTGTATTCAAAATGCCCCGAATTTCATTCGCTAAGAATAGTTTTAGACCAAAGCGTCATATGGATGAAAATTTCACAAAAGTGAATCTTACTTCAACAGAAACTTGTTCAGGATTGGAAAAGTCGTCTGAACTTCCAATGATTGAAACAGAAGAAATTACCCAAGTTGAGAGTCACGGACTAAACCACAACTTCTTTCCCCTAGAAACCACAACGACGACGAATTCAATAAATACAGTAGATGAGACTGTCAATGATAGTGCGCAAATCTTGCCTTTAACTAAACCGCCGCGTATAAAGCGAAAGACCGGATTATCTGGGTCTACTTTGAGACTTTGCATTGCTCGTGCGAAAGCAACTAAATCTCGTAAAAGAATCTGTAATAAAAGGAACAGAAAACAGAACGAACAAAACTCTTTCGATGATATTCTTTGCACCCATTCACAACAAAAACATACTCGTATACAACAAAATGATAGATATCATAAACAAAATGTCTCCAACATTCATACAAAACAAACAACACAACAAACATCTTATGAATTGTCAAATAATACAGACATCAGATCAAACATTCACAGTAATTTCAGTACTGTTTTTCCTTTTGAATTTAATAAAATGCAGCAAATTGTTTCCCCGACAATTTTCTACAAAACAAGTAACATTGTTGTTGGAGCCCCAACTGGATCTGGTAAAACTGTCATACTTGAACTTTCACTAATCAATGAAATTCAACTTTATGGTTGTAATAAAAATAATAGTGGTAAAATTATTTACATCTGTGCGCTGAAAGCTCTCGCGGAAGAAAAATCGGCGGACTGTACGTTTTATTTTTTTTCAAATTCGATTTTTTTTCGTACGAAATTTTGTACCT